>PVJH01004151.1:0-129932 GCA_004026705.1 Nesogale talazaci
CTGCTAATTGCAGGTTGCTAATAAACCTTCCTCCAGTCCTCATGCTACATTCTTTTTCAGATAAGCCAGCATCTCTGATTATTTGCCCAGCATAAACATTGAACAATCTGATGAGACAATAGAACCCTGATGCACACCATTCCTGATTTTAAACCATGCAGTCTTCCCTTGTTCTGTTCATGTCTGAATCTAAACCACGGACTTTAGCAAGGGCTGGAGAGATCAAGGGGAGGACTGGCGCTCATTGAGAGACTTAAGAAGCAACTAATTCTTAAAGGTTGGAGTTCAAGCACCTGAGCTATCATCCCCTATGGTAAAAGATTGACTTAAGTCTCAGCAAGACATTCCTTAGCGTTACCAGGAACTCTAAGTTAACGTAACTATTGTTCAAGCTTAGCAAATAGCATGATGAAAAAATGGGGTGGGAGCCAAAATTTTCTAAGTTCCCTTTGGATGTTAAGGATCATATGAGAGCTGGTGCCTTTCACATAGTGGAGGATAATGCCAACCAAGATGATGCCATAAGTTTGCTGGACAACAGTGTACAGTTCCTAGTGCTCCTGTGCTTGGCATCAGCTCTTTGTAATTCCTTCAAACAGGCACCTGCTTCCATCGCTCTGGGTAACTCTAATGGTACAAGTTCCCTAGGCACTTTGTGCTTCCCATGGGCTCAAAGATGATTTGGCTTGGGGGAGAACTACTCACAGAACTACCATCGTCTGAAGGCAGATGACTGTTATTTCCACATGGCACAGACCTCTAGCAGTCTTTCATGCCAGCCTGTCTTCAAAGATTGCCTCCCAGGGAATCTGCCTGGTGTTCCTGAGGGGACGATGAGGGTGTCAACCTCCAGTTGGTGGAGACCAACATCTAGTTGTCTCCCTTCCTGTTCGATGAGGCTTGTTCATGCTAATGGGGCCAACTCCGCCCTCACTTCCTGCATGGTAGATCCAAAAGTGATAGGCCTCATGGTCATCTCATTGGGGCATCGCCACTTGGTGCCCCAAGTTGGTTCCAACTCCCCGAAATCCTATAGGACAGATTAGGACTGCCCTGGTGGGTTTCAGAGGCTGCACATCGTTTCAGGAGCAGAAAGCCTTCTATTTTTCCTTGTGAGTTTTATCAGCTGGCCTTGCAGTTCAAGCTATCCCCTGCTTGGTAGATAACTCACTGCCAGTGAGTCAAGCCCAGCTGCTATGGGTCCTAGAGCACAGGGGGAAATTGCTCCTGTGGGTCTCCAAGATGGCGACCTTTATGGGAGTAGAAAACCTCACCTTTGTCCCATGGAGTAGCTGGTAGGTTCAAATCTCTTACCTTGCTGTTAGCAGTCCCATAATCCCCTATGCCACCAGAGCTTTCTGCATGGCAGATACATCAAAATACAAATTTCACTGCCATCAAGCTGATTACGGCTCATGGTGACCCTACAGGACAAGGTAGAATTGATCCTCTGGGTTTCCAATACGACAGCTCTTCACAGGAGTAGAATGCCTTATCTTTCAAGGAGCACCTGGTGGTTTTGAACTGCTGACCTAGAAAGCTGCACCCCAACTAGTAAACACTATGCCTCCACAGCTCCTCCGTGGTAGAAAGGGGGAGCGAGCGGTCCACTTTTCTGGTCTGTGCAATGCACACAACCATTTCATTTCAGCACTCGCTTGCAAAGCTACCTCCCTCCTCTTCCCCTTTGGCTGTCTCCCTTGGAGGTGCAGGCCTCTCCTGAAGACAAAGACTGGATTGTAACTGACTTTGAGGACTTTTACAATGTAAGAAACACACAAACAAAAGGACCAACATTGGTTAACTGGGGTAAATGCAGCATCTAAATGTTAATATAAATGTCAAGGTCTTGGTTTTCTGATGCCCCAAGTTCCATGAGGGAGGAAAAGGCAGTCTCTTGAAAAGATATTAAAGGGGAGGTGGTGGTTAGATTTAGGAGAAATACTAGTAACATTTATAGATCAGGTGGATGTTTAGAATGAAATTAATTGGACCCCGATGCATGCATTCTTTTAAAATTAGTGTAATGTTACTATAAATAGTGTGTTGATAGCTATATGCTATGCTTTGCTTTTTCTAATAAAATTTTTATAATGGAAAAAGCCATTATTACCTGCCTAATGTGTTAATGTATTCTCTTGATCTCCCCCCGCCCCACCACACACCCAGAAGTAGCCTTTGCAGATTGATTAATAGTCTTTATGGTCATAATTAACTGTAATTGAAGTCATGAAATTGAGGGAGGAAAGGAACGATCCCTAAAAGGCAACCTTAAAACCTATCGAGGAATAGAAGCACAGCATGCATTGTGCTGACTTGTACTCCTGGCCGGAGGATTTAAACTCACTTTGTGGTCATCACTAAGAATACAATGCCATAGGTAGGCATTCATCTTCTTCTTTTACAAGAGTTAGAAGCAGATCTGTGAGCTGGAGCCAGTTTGTACCAGCAGATGTAGTTCAATTCTGGATTTCTGTGCAACTGGTCATACATAGCTTCCAGTGGGGGCTTGAAATCTGCTATGACAGGAATATTTACACTAGGAAAATTGGCAATGGCAACAGATAAAGGCCAAGCATTTCTTTTCTTGCTTTTTCTTTCTTTCTTTTAAATCCCTCCTCCCTTTTTTTTAGAATGTGTTTACCAACACACATTAGCAGCATTTATTCAGGTCCTGTTTCAAACCGTAAATTATAAATGTGCTTTAATGAGAGTTATTCCCAGAAAGATATTTTAGGATAAAAATATTGCCTAATTAAATGCTATAATTACCTGAGTAAAAGCTACAAGGGGGCTTTAGAAAGTTCTTGAGAAAAAATGGAATGAAAGATAGTGAAATTTTTCCATGAACTCTTCTTCTCATTCCTTAATTATTTTCTTATTTTTTTTGGAATCACTGCCCTCTGGTGGTTGTGGGAGCTACCCAGCCTTGCTCCTGGAGAGCTGCTGCTGAATTTGAACCGCCAAGCCCATGGGCCGCAGTCCTGCACGCAACCACTATGCCACCAGACCTCAGGCCCTTAATTATTTTCTTACTTTATTATCTACCACCTAGAATCTTTGCTTCCCAAAATGTATTTTTTCTCCCCATCTCACTTTTTTTTGCTATTTCTTGTCATATACCATAAGGACCCTTGTAGTGGTTCGTGTTGGGCAAGGTCAGCAGTTGGAAACCACCCGGCATTCCTTGAAAGAAAAATGAAGCTTTGTCTTCCTGTAGATTTAAAGTCATGGAAGTTTGGGGTAATTCTTCACTGTTTTATAAGGTCACGATGAGTGAGAATTGACTTGGTGGTGGTGGGATTTGGTTGGTCTGGTCATAGACTATGTTTTATACCTGTGGTGAAGTGACATTACTTAGCATGGCTCTTCTATCCATGTAACTCACACCATATAACATGGCAAGAAACAATATGTAAGGTGTTGAAGCAATAATAGAGAAGATGGGTAAGTTTTGCTACTTCACTGAGTTGATGAGTGAATCAGCTCCAAAACAGGAAGAAAATCCCATGAAAATCAAGAAGAGCCACCAGTGAAGCGTGTTGGAGACCTCTCTCTGAAGGGGTGGAGACAGCAGGGGCCTCAGGGGCTGTGAGAGTAAAACCATGAGACCAAGCAGAGGAGCAGTGTTAAGACTGTGAGGTGAGTCACAGTCTTCCTAGCACTCAGAACAAGAGATCCAAGGAACCATGGTGCTCCCAGGCCAAAGACCAGAGAGAGCTATGCCTATCAGCATCACCGAGAAGAGGTGCTCTGGACAAAAGAACTGCATTATCAAGGGATTGTGATCTGTCAGTTTCCCTAATCAACCCCTTACTCACAAATATTGCCTGTGTCTGACCATTGTCAGAGCTTCTGAAGCAGGGAAACAGAGTGCTGCTCTGATACACAAAGAGCTGCTGCCTCTGGGTAGGCAGCACGAAGAAGGAGGGCAGGTGGAGGTAAGCCTGATGTCTGCCTTAGGAAAATCCAGTGTGGAAATAGATTCCTCTTCTCTTTTCTGTGGTCAAAGGAGGTCAAGTATGATTCCTAGGCCATTTCCTTAAGACCTTTACACCTTTTTTTTTTTTCAGGAAAAAAATCCATCTGTTTTTTTTAATAACTGTCCACAATCAATATGCACATTACATGTAAAGTTCCCTTAAAAATTGGAAACCAGCTTTCCCATTGAGTCTAATGTTTTAAAAAAAAAAATCAGCTGGAGAAAAATTGTTCTGACGGTAGGAAGATATCTACGTGTGGGAGTAGCAGTGACAGTAATGAGAGGTTCCATCAATTGCATTGTCTGCTCTGCCAGATGTTGGTTTTGAAATGTTTCATAATCAATCTTCTTAATCAGCATTTATGGTTATAACTATTTCCCTGTTTAAACAGGGTTATGATTTTGGTGGTGTGCAGCTGACCTGACATATGAACCCAATGATGTTGATGTCCTCTAGGATTCATGATCCCCAGGAAGATCCTTGGGGAGCATGCTGATGGTTAACCCAGAGGAGGGAGGAGGGGCAGAGGAACAGAGCAGGGCCAGGTCTTTAGCATTTGATTGAAGAGAACCCATTCAGCAGGGGAGACAAGAACACATTCAACAGGGGAGATAACAAGGCTTCCAGTCTTAAGTGATGCATGGAAAGAATGTTGATTTAGAGAATAGGAGTTAAGAGAAGTGAGTTAATTGTGGGAAAACCTTCTCATAGAAGATCTGATGTGTTTTTGTGTACTTGTGGCTATTGTTGAAAGCAAAGCCTGTCATCACAGCTACTATGATTTCTTGTCTGGAGGAAAATGAAGGTCTGTTTCTGAACATGGGTTCCTTTCTATCACACCAGGCAGGGTACAACTCTGGCAACTTAAGGGTTCTGCATTGGGCTGCTAATGCAAGGTCAGCAGTTCAAAACCACCGGTCACTCCTCTAGAGAGAGATGAGGCTTTCTGCTCTAAGGCATCAATGCTATAAAACATTCATAGAAAGATTCCATTTCCATTTCATTCTCATATAAACTTTTTGAAGTCCCCTCACAGAAAAGGAGGCCTGGTGGCACACTGGTTATGCATTTTACTGCTACTCCAAAGGTATGGTGTTTTGAATCCACCAAAGATCTGGTCCTCTTCTCTCTCAAAGACTGCCTAGAAAACCATACAGGCCAGTTCCCTTTTGTCCCATTGGATCTCTGTGAGTTGGAATTAACTTGATGAACCAAAACAATGATAAAATATATGACTTCATTCTCTCTCATCTTGTATCGACACAGCTCATCACAGTCCAATCCAGTAAACTCAGCAAAGAACAGATACTACCAAGTGATCTTCGAGCTGTAGATAGGTTGATATAACAGGGCACATTTAACTTTTATTTTATTTTTAAGTGTGATTTAAAGGACACATCTGTCACAACTATTCTAACAGGTGTAGGCTATTCAAAGGTATCAATGAATGCAGCTAATTAATTCTGTTAGAAAATTTAATCTAGTTAAAAGCTTGGGGGAAAAAATGGGCGGGTGATGGGGAGAATTGATCATGTCAGGAAGAGCATTATCCCTGAAATTCACATAGCTTCATGGTATTTAATTCCCTATCAAATCACACTTTAAACCCAGCTTTCATTGACATGAACACAATTTATATAAGTTACATTAATATAAACTGTAATGCTGCATTAGATAAGATTATTCTCCAAATGTATTAAGTACATACAATACTTTCCAAAAGAAGATCCTTAGTAGCTGAATAAAGCATTCTTTTTCACATTCTCTCAATTTTTCTCAACAAAATGGGTTTGGCTTGCATTTTGAGAGTGAAATAAAAACTCACAACCCTCAATACTCAGATTAAGATCATACATAATGGAAGATATAGATTTATCATGAATACAAGCACAGTCACTTAAAATCAGTCTAAGTAGAAATTACTTTGTGTTTCAAATTCATTTGAGTATGCACAAACATACACCCCTGTTATCTTTCTGTAAATAAATTATTAATCCAGAATCTTGGCTGAGTTGAATACTATGATTTGATCATGGGGTAGGTTGCTTTGGCTCACACAACTGCCTTCCTTTGTGTAAAGCCAATTAATATCAATGAGACATCACATATTAATTTACCAGTACGTGAGCTGAATAACACGCCCCCAATATTAGATTTGACAGTGAGAGGCTACACAGTTAATACCCATGATATTGTTTAAGATTCCTATCTAATATTCATCTTATTTTTAATCCATTGTTGGCCTGACTTTGCCTCTCCAAGCAACAATGGTTTAAAGAGTAATTTGAGATAGTTTAGGTCATGGAAATATGTGGGTCTTTCCCTCAAACACAGATGCTTTTTAGCCTTTCTTAATCCTTTAAGTAGTGTGATTTTTATTGGTGGTTTAGATAAGTGCATACATTTTATCTATTTCGTCTGTCCTCTGCAGCAAACCATGTAAACTGAATAGTTTTAAAAGTTGGTAAAATGTACTCAATATTTTTATCCAGGAGCCCTGCTGAATAATGGTTCAGTGTTGCTGCTATCCAGAGCCCACATAGTTGGACCCCATCAGCCACTCCATGGCAGCAAAGACCAGGTGATACATTTCTGTAAAAATTCCAGCCCAGGAAATCTCACAGGGCAGTTCTGTGCTGTTCAGTCCAACCGGGTTGCAAGGAATTGGTATTGCCTCAGTGGCACACGAGAGCAACAACATGGCTATCGAGGTTTGATTGACACCAAGGGAATCAAGGTCATGTGCTTCTGGAAAGTTCCAGAAGAGTCCAAAGCAAACTCACTGCTGTAGAGTCAAAACCGACTTATAGAAACTCCACAGGGCAAGATAGAACTGCCCCTGTGGGTTACGGGAGTGGAAAGGCCCCTCTTTCTCCTTACAGGTGGTTGGTGGTTTTAAACTGCTGACCTTGTGGTCAATGGCCCAGTGCAGAACTACTAGGACACCTGGCCTCCTTTGCCCATTTTGGTAGTCTGGTAACTTTTTTTACAGACTCCTCAGAATAATGTTGTTATGTACCACCACCACTACCAACAACAAAAATGCGTTGTCATTGAGTCTTCTGCCTCACAGCCACATTAAAGTGACCACACACAAGAGAGTGGAACTGCTCCAATGAGTCTTCTGCCTGCCATTGAGTTGATTCTGAATGAGAGACCCTATAGACCACGGTGTAACTCCTTCAGTGGGTTTCCAAGATCACAATTTTCTATCGGAGTCGAAAGTTTCCACTTTCTCCTGAGAAGTGACTAGTGATTTTACACCCCTAGGGTTGACAAGACTTTAAATCTTTCCTGAAGCAGACGGCCACATCGTTGTCATACAGAGTAGTTGGGGTGGTGATAAGAACCACTGGGTTGGCCGAGCCCCGGTGGCGTAGCGGTTGTGCGCCGGACTGCGGCCCACTGGGTTGGAGGTTCAAATCCAGCAGCAAGGCTGGGCTTCCTACTCCCACCACCAGGGGGCAGTGCTGCCCCCCAACCCCCCCCCCCAAAAAAAAAAAAAAAAAAAAAAAGAACCACTGGGTCACCAGGGTTCCCTTTGTAATGTAGACCCAAACCAAAATATTTTAGGAGATTACATAAAAACTTACATTTGTTACATTGAATAACAATATCAGGATGTCCTGTGGCAGAGCGGTTATGAGTCCTAGAACCCAAATCAGCAGTTCTAGAACCCCCAGAGGCATTGAGACAGAAATATCAGGATTTCTACTCCTGTAAAGAGCTGCAGTCTTGAATGATGAGGGCAACAAATGGACAAATGTGCTTGACGTGTCATGGATGGATGTACAGATTATGATAAGAGTTGTATGAGCCCCAATAAAATGAATTAAAAAAAAGAATTACAGTGTCAGAAACCCAGTGGGGCAGTTCTACCCTGTCCTTCAGGGTTTCTGATGGCAGTGAGGCAGAATTAGGTTAGGCCTGGCGGCTGTTCAGTGGATTAAAGACAGGGCTACTAACAGGAACATTTTAACTGAAAAGGCTGCCTGCTCCCCTAAAGATAGACAGCTTTGAAGTTTGTTTGTTTTTTTAAAAAAACCGTTTTATTAGCACTTAAACACATCAGACAATTCAATAATTCAATCTTATCAAGGAGAGTAATGCCATTATTACTGCATTGAACAGCCTCGGAATCTTTAAGAAGCAGTTCTCCTCTGTCCTGTCAGGTCATTAGGAGTCAGATTTGACTCTCCAGCACTGGGTACGGATGGACGTATGGGTGGCAATCTAAAAGCTCACTGCTGTGGAGTGGATTCTGACTCTGAGTGGCAGGTTAATAACTACTGCTATTTCTTAAGATGGATATAAACTGTATTTTGCTGTGTCCATAATAATTATAATGTGATGTGAAATATGTGCTATCTATGTGTGTAGATTGCCTGTTAATAATGTTACTGTGTTTCCCTGCCAATAATCCTAACTAAAGATGCTACCATTCAGATACTTGCTTTAAAAATTAAGTTAGGGATACCTGATCTAAAGTGATAAGGCCCCATTAATTAACACATTTTGCTGAGAGCTATCAACGGCTGTGCTCTTAATCCAGTTTGTTTTTCATCATCTCTGTAAATACATCGACCGAGGTGAGTAAAACGTCTGTGGAAATTTAGTAATTATCATTTAGAGTTGATTCCTCATGGTCCACATGTTTCCAAAGAGAAGGTTTTTAATTTTGTCAATTAGCTTTCTGTGGTTGTGTGGTCTGGGACGGCGTGGCCAGCTTTAAAAACAGCTCCAATTTTCTTTCTTTTGTGTGGGTGGAAGTAATAGTATGAGTCTCTGTTATCTTGAACCCTTGAAAATCTCCCAGTGTCTTCCCCTGCCTCCATTATGCTTTGCCAACTGCCCTCTTGTTGTGTACTGCCAACCTTTTTACTCAAGCTGTCTACCCTCTACCCTATAATGTCTCCTCCCTCCCTGCCCCTCATCTGTACACTGCCATTACAGATCCCTGGTCACCACAGCAGAAAGTTTCCTGGCTTTTAAAACAGTGGCCTCCTATAGTACATGTCCTTTCATGATTGAATAATCACCTCTAGTTTTTAAATGTTAACGTCTCTAGACAGAATAGAGTTGATAAAGTGACTTGTGCACTATGCAAATCATAATGAACATGACATTCAGAGAACAAACTAAACTCTAGTCCTAAAACACGGAGATTCCACGCTCCTGGCCTCAACAAATTGATGCTTCCATGTCCACATGGATATGACTCCCAAATGATTGATACCCAAGGTGGCAAGGTTTTTAATATTTTTGTGGACATTTTAGCCAATGCATAGCTAATTCAGTCAAACTGAGAGTGCTATTTGGCTTTTAAAAGACACCTTGTCTTTTCAGTCTTTGTTTCCTATAACTTGCTTATATCATAAAAGTACTTTAATTTACAGAAATCACTCCTATTTGAGCAGCTTACTCTTTCAGTAGGACCCATGCTTTGAATCACTGAGATATATTTCAGCTGAACGGGCATCCATCAAATGAACTCCAGGTGTCACCTTAAGGGTTATTAACCTGCATGTTCACATGAACCAGGAGATTCTATAAAACCCATGCTGATAAGGTAGCTTTGTGGTTCTTATTTAAAACTGAAAAACTCAGTGAAATACATACTGGACCAGCTAAGCATCAGTGACTATCTGGGTTATAGAGAACATAGAGATTTAACCGAACATCTTAACGAGTAAGCACAAAAACCAGGCTCTCACTACTCTCCCATCCACATTACTCATTGTTCTTTGAACTTCATGAAAGTATTAGTGCGGGCTGGAGCCAACGCTTGTCTGTAGCATCTTAAAATTGCTTTACCATTGAGTCAGCTGTGACTTATGGTGACCCTTTGTGTGTCAGACTAGCACTGGGCTTCAGAGTGCTCCAGTATCTGTTTGTTTGTTTGTTTGTTTGTTTGTTTGTTTGTTTTGGTAAATTTATGAACAAGTCTCTTCTGAGACTCCTCCTAGGGGACTCAAATGGCTGATATGTTGACTGCTCTGTCAGCAGCTGAGGGACCTAACCATCTGCACTACCAAGGGACTCCCAATAACGAGGCGTATTACAGAGGCCATCATCACTACTAGGAGAACTTACCAGTAGACCACATCAAGCACACTGCTGCACTCAGTCTTTGCATGTGTTGTTCCTACTGCCTGCGGTCATCTGTGCACTGATTCCAATTCAACTACCACCTCTTCAGGAAGGCCTTCTCTGTCTACCCTGTCTAAAATAGCACTACCGCTCAAATACATCTATTTTGCTTTTTACTACATAGTGTATGTCATTAGTGAGAAAGATAAGAGCAGCCCTAGGTTGAACTAGGTTCAACAGCAGCAGAACTAGGTTCTCCTGTGTTCTTCTGTCCCACGTCAACAGACTCACTGAACACTGACATCTGACAAGGTTACCTGCACCCGTGGTGAAGGGAGACCCAGACACAAACAAGACACGTCATCATTGTGAGACCGAAAAGATGGTTCAAACCACAAAGCAAAATACCAAATGTCTTCCTGTCCAGCTGAAGTGGGTGAGTCCTGCTTCTTTCCCCGCCACAGCATTGGACTGGGCCTCTTCTTCTCTCCTAGAACACCAGCCAGTAGATTCAGGATCATAGACTCACCCTCATTTGACACAGATCCATTCCAGAGTCAAGCCTTGCTTTCTTGACACCTGCCCCACATTACCTAATACAAGTTCAAGTCCTGGAACTTCTAAAGGATCCCCACTGAGAAGCCTAAGGTTTTCTGCCTGCGACTTTTCCTTGGTTGCAAGGAATAGCAGAAGGTGTCTTGCTTTACCTGAGGCAGTTTACTTGCAGCCCTTAGTTGGAGGTAATGGCACTAACTGAGATTGCTAGGTGCACATTTCTTGGTTCATCATGAGAACTGAGGAAGCCGGCACTTTTAGGGGTATACGATTACTGCAGTGTCCCCAGTATCTAAAGCAACACCTAGTCCAGGTGTGAAAAAGAAATAAAAAAATAAAACAACACCTGGCACATAGTAGGTGATGGATATAATTATATTCAATCCTCAAAGAAAGTAGTATTCCCCCAACAATGAAGTCTCTTTTCTAAGGAACTCAGAAATTGTGAGTATTATGTGACTCAGGAATTGAGAACCAGAATGGATCCTACTGCTTGCTTCGGGATAAATCCATGAGAGGACTTTAACAAGTTCAAGGGAATACCACGTATCATTGGATCCCATTTTTCCATCAACTTTTGGAAACCTCCTCCTATTTCAGTTTCCCTTTACCAAACTGCTCATTAACAGACTGTAGAGACCAAATGATCAATTCAGAGTACTTAACTTGAAAAAAAAAAAAAAAGAAGAAGAAACAAACAAGCTATTAGAACCATGAGCAAATGAGGTACAATTAACTTCTCAACTAAAAGTGAAATAAGGTTCTGGGATACTATCATTGATCACCACCTCCCTTCAAACAGGAATTGCAAGGCTGTAATTATCCTGGGGCTAGCTACACATTTCAAACAGCACTGACTGTCAATAGTGGCCATTGTGGTGATAGATGACATCGTGACTCTAATTGGCTAGAAAATTATCAATAGAGATGGATATATATATATATAATATCCACATATACATACATAAATATCCATGATGTTTAAGTCATATATATGTGTGTATACATATATATACACACATACTCTGAATCTGTTGCTTTGCTGATGAAGTCCTTAGGCTTTATTTCTCAAGTTGGACATCAACACTACTGTCTCCAGAAAGCATCCTTACTCTAGCATCTTCAGTTGCAGCCCTTCAAGAGCCGCATAACTCTAGATTGTGTTCTCTCCTTAAGCTACCCCTTCCATTTGTCTTTATTTTTATTTTTGTTTTGGGGGCATCACTGCCCTCTGGTGGTGGGAGTAGGAGGCCCAGCCTTGCTGCTGGATTTGAACCTCCAACCCAGTGGGCCACCGTCCCGTGCACAACCACTACGCCACCAGGGCTCAGCTCACCATTTGTTTTTAAGTGACTAAATAATTTTCTCAAAATAGGGGCTGAGGCCCGGCGTAAGTGGTTGAGTGCGGGACTGCGGCCTGTGGACTTGGTGGTTCAAATCCAGCGGAGGCTCTCAGGAGCGGCACTGGGTGGCTCCCACAACAACCAGAGGGCCGTGAGACCCACAAAAAAAAAAACAATACCAAAAACAAAAACAAACAAATTTCCTCAAAATCAGGAATAAGTGGCTTTTAGATCTTGATAGATCTAAAATGAACTGAGAAGGGTAACTTAAGCCGAGAGGCTGTGACTTGCCCAAGCAGTCAGGTTGACTGATGGCACTTCACCTTCTTCCACCTCTCCTTCCCCTGGACCACAGTGCCTTGGTCTTTGCAGTTGGCATGGCAAGTGTCCAAAGACAATACTACAGGTGAGTACAGTCACCAAGGGCACTTGGTTGAGTTTTCTTAGGCACAGAAATCCTAGTTTGTTCACCAAAACACTTGAACAGTTCTGAAAGGAAATTTCTGAGGAGCTCATTTATTGTCTAATACACATGAAGTTATAGTGTATAGCTTATAGTATATAGTATATACTTAATAGCATGTTTCTGTATACATCTAGGTAGACCTATATATTACTAAAGCCAACATAGTGGATCGAAACATACCGGTTACCATGTGCGACGGAGCAGGACCAGGTACCATTGCATCCTGTTCTACAGAAGGTCCCGATGAGTCAGAGTCACCTGGCCATCAGCTAATAAGAAGCTATTGCTGGCAAGATTCTGAAAGTAAGCAATATGTTCACTCAAAGAGTTTTGAGCCCAAACGTCTTTCTTCCAGGCACCCCTGCCAGTCATATTCACCCATCTAGGCTGAGACCCTATTTTTCAGTTTTAGATGTCATTTCTTCTCCCTTGCTTTCTCCACTAGGACAGGAAGCACACCGGGACCCTAGCTTCACATTGCAGGCAGTAACGAGGAGATGCTAGACTCGAGAGTTTTCAGCTCGACCATTGTTGTCTTGGATTACAACATGAATGCCAGACCATCTGTCAGGGAAGTGCTGCCAAGGATGAATATTTATTTGGCTTCTCTGTCAATTTAAGAGGACTTAGCAAGCTGGCCACCTGCCAGCAGCTACAGAACCAACCTTTAGAGAGATGACTGCTTAGGAATAGACTGAAATACTACATTTTTAATCTCCCTTTCCATTTATCCAATTTCTCCACATCTGCACATAATGAAAGGGGGAACTGACTCAGCTCCCCTTGTGTCTCCACGTTCATTTGTGATGTTCCCTCTGTCTTTCAGGCGTTCTCTTCTCATCAAAAGTCCATGCATCCTTCATGGTCCAGCTGAAATTACAGCCACAGGTGGAATCTTGATATTCCTTCTACCTTCTGTGTTCTATTTGGCCTTTGGCCTAACACATTTATTAAGCACCGATCACATATTATGTTGTCACTGCCAGTTACCCAATGGACTATGCACAACTCCATCACGGAGAAGCAAGTTTTGCTCACTCACTCACTGCCCTTTCACCAAATGCCTTGTGTTCATGATGCCTACCAAGTTACTCCTGCAAAGATTTTGGAGTAAAGAGAACAACAAAAAGCATAGAAACCACACACTCTGATTTAGGGGTTGACACAAAGACCCTCAGAAGGCTTTTTATTGAGATTTTCCTGTGAGATCAAAGGTAGGAGATAGAAAGACAAGTTAGAACTAGAGAAGAAAGGCCGGCAGAGAAAGGAATCAGAGAAATCCTATTTCAGGGCAGTAGGTGTATTCCTACTGCAGGAATGCAGTAGGAAGCAATGAAGAAGGGGTAAAATTTCCAAAGAAGCATATACGTAATAATTATACTTTCAGCTCTTTTCCAACACAAAGAGATACAAGGTAAAATTTCAAAATGCTTCACAAGGCTATTTTAATTCACTGTGTTGGCTAGACAAGGAATTACAGTTTTAAAATATATATTATTAATTGGGAGTTAATACATATATCATAATCATTCCTTAGGTCAACATTTTGCAATAACTCAAGCAATATTGTGCAATCACTACCACAATCAGTTTCCAAATATTCTTTCTTTCATGGACTCCTTGACATCGTCTTCCTTTTCTGTACCCCTCCCCCCCAACCACCACCACCACCACTGTAACCCCACCCCAAAATCCTTATTCTACCTGCTGTCCCTATAGATTTATCACTCATGGGATTCATATACTGAAAAACATAAAGCAGCGCTTCAAGTGGGTGATCCAAATTCTATAACACATCTGAGAGAAACCCTAATATGAATACACATAAAACAAAACAAAAATACAGAAAATGTTGCAAACCAGATCAGATCCAGCAGGCATCAGAGGGGGGATCAGTTGACACAGTTTTCACTTTTCAAGTCAGGTGCATCCCTTTGATCTTCTATATTCATCTCTCCAATGCATTCTGTTTAGTAACCATATAGTTTGTTTTTATATGTATTTTTCTCCTAGATGTTTATGGTTCTCAAACTTTGGTTGTAAATTACAGCTTGGCATATGGTTTTGGGCCAAAGGACAACATTTTGAAGGAAACCAGAGGAACAGAGACACCCATCCCATTTGTCTTATTGTCTTAGCAAAATGACTTTGGAAATGTCTACCAAGAGTGATTATTTAAACTGAATTTGTGAAACGTTGCTGTAGGAGCAGCTTTGTAGCTGTGTTGAACAGGTGAAAGAACAGATCAGAGATGGTCAAGAAATTGAAAGGGAGAAAATGATCACTGTGATGTCAAACTGTTTTGAAGGCCTAGTGGTTAGCCAGGCCTATAGGACAGCAGTGCCACAGGATACTGTAGGACATATGGCTAGTGAGGACACTGAATCACATGCATAGTATGTGAAGAATCCCTTAGAACATGGTCTCTGATGACAATCAAAACATATAATCTCCTCCCTGGGTTATGGTCAAAGGGGAAGTGGGTAAAGGGAGACATTGGACAGTGTAAGATATGACAAAATAATAATAATCTATAAATTATCAAGGGTTCGTGGGGGATTGTTGTGGGGAGGGAGAAGGAAAAATGAGGAGCAGATGCCAAGGGTTTAGATAGAAAGCAAATGTTATGAGAATGATGAGGGCAGTTGTACAAATGTGTTTGACACACTATGGACTTATGTGTAGCATATGATAAGAGTTGTATGAGCCCCCAATAAAAGGATTAAAAAAAAGAATAAAAGCTATCATTCTGAGGACTAAGATGACCCTTAAAAACAAAACCAATGAAATACCACCTCATACCAGCACTGATGGCAAAGTTCTTTGAACTAGAAAACAACAAATGTTTGGAACTCCCATACACTGCAAGTAGGACTGAATAGCTGTATAATCACTGTGGAATGTGGTAGGACACTTCCTCAAATAGAAATAAGACCCAACCTGGTATGTGGATACCCTACATATATATAGCAGGAATAAAGCATGAGGAGAAAAATGCACAATGATATTCACCACAGCACTATTCAAAATAGCAAAAAGAAGGAAACAACCCCAATGCCCATCGGGAGAAGATTGGAAACACAGACATTTGATGAAACTGTGAAACACCTCAAGACAAAGTGAATTTGCAGGATATTCTGTGGGGGAAGTTGGACAATCATAAAAGGATAAACATTGTAAGTGACCACTGTTATAAAAGGGGGAAGATCGCAATAAAGGTGTTCATACCCCGCCATCCACCCCACCACCACCCGAAAAACAACAACAGACTCTGATGGTTACCAGGAGAGAGATGGGTTGGGAGGAAACGAGAAGCAACAGACTAGGGCAGTGGTTCTCAACTCTCCTGATGCCTCAACCCTTTCCTACAGGTCCTCAGGTAGAGGTGACTCCCAACCATAAAATTATTTTCATTGTTACTTCATCACTGGAATTTTGCTACAAAGATGAATTGTCATGTAAATATCTGGTATGTGTGAGGTATTTTCATTGCTGCAAATTGAACATAATGAAAGCATAGTGATAAATCACAAAAGCAATATGTAATTCTGTATTGTGATATATTTATTGCTAATGACAAACGCATGAAATTTTGTCTCAAACCGTTGTGTAGCATGGGTAGCAGTCTTCATGCAGGGTACTTCTATGTGGGCATTTCTGCATGTGGGTAGACCTGCCTGGAGATGGATAGAAGAGCAGTGTCTTGGTTCCTAACACCATCAGAAATCTGTATGTACCTATGGTCTTAGGCAACCCCTGTGAAAGGACCGTTCTACCCCCAAAGGGATCAAAAAACACCGGTTGACCCCTATGCCTCACCTTCTCTTGCCTCCCTCTTCACTTTACTATGCACAATGCCCTTCTCCAGGGACTGGCCTCTCCTGACAACACATGCAAAGTGTGGAAGATGAAGTCTCACCCTACTTGCCTCGAAGTAGCACTCCGGTTGTTCTTCTTCCAAGACAGATTTCCCTGTCCTTTTAGCATGCTCAACAGTCTTCTCTAGCACCACAATTCTTATGCATCAGTTCTTCTTCAGTCTTTCTTAATCAATATCCAACTTTCACATGTACATGAAGTGACTGAAAACACCATGGCTTCAGTCAGGTGCACCTGAGTCCTCAAAGTAACATTCTGGCCTTTTAAGACTCTAAAAAACGATCTTGCATGACAGATTTACCCAATGTAACTTATCTTTTGGTCTCTTGACCACTGCTTCCATGAGCATTGGCTGTGTCTCTAAGCATGGCAAAATCTTTGACTATTTCAATGTAAAGAAGATCAAAATCCTCACAGCTGGACAATAGCTAACAACATCAAGTTAAATGGAGAAAAATTTGAAGTTGTCATGACTAGAAGGTTGACAGGTGTTAAATTGGGTGAAGGGGAAGATAGAATCCTACCAAAAAGTGATGAGATAAAAGAGGGGAAGTGGGCAAGCTATTAGGAAGGATGATAAATTATTGAGAACAAAAATGATTATTTGAAGTGTAAATCCCATCTAATACATTAAAAAATTAAAAGAGAGAGAGATCATGGCTTCTCATATGTGACCATTTTATAATGTCATCTTGAGCAAAGGGGTGGAGTCTACACTGTCAATCAGATCATTGCCAATGATGCCCCTGTGTGGGCATAACCTTCTCATGAGAATTCTGGGAGTTTTGCTCTCTTCCACCTGAAGGCAGGTCTCTCTCTCTCTCTCTCTCTCTCTCTCTCTCTCTCTCTCTCTCTCTCTCTGATATACCTTCCTGTCACCAAGCCACATGGGGTTATGCTGATGACAGCCAGATGCCTGGATCTGGAGGAGCCACATGGAGAACCATGCCACCACTGAGATGCTTCTACCATCACTGAATCCACTAGACTTTCACTGAATCCACTGGCCTATACACTCAAATGTTGGGAGTAGCTACTTAAAATGCTATGTGATGCTAATCATCTTCTCAGAGCATCTCCTCTCTCCAGTAACTCAGCCAGGAAAATAACTTCTGCAGGATTCCCGGAGTGACAAATATAACACCGAGTTCATTGTAGGAGCCATGAGATAGGGGCGCAGGTAGGGAGGAGGAACATATAGAAATTCAAATCCATGTTCTCAAATAGTCAACTCGACTGATGTGGAGACCTCACATCAGATATATTGATTTGATTTTTCTGGGATACAACTTGTGGTTTGTATTTTTCTAAGTGTTGAAAATCTAGGATGTTCCACTGAGGACTAAGGTGTGCCTGAGTCAAGCCATGTTGTTTTCAGTCACTGCATCTGGATGTAAAAGTTGGCCATTGGAAAAACAAGGCTAAAGAAGAATCGCTGAATTATGGTGCTGGCGAAGAAGATTGATTACCATGGACTGCCAAATGCACAAACAGATTTGTGTTGGAAGAAGTACAGCCAGAATGCTTCATCCCACAGAGTTTGGATGTATTGTCAGGAGGGAATAGTTTTTGGAGAAGGACTTCCGCTGGTAAAGGGTCATCAAAGAAGAGGGAGGCCCTTGGCAAGAGAGATTGACACAGTCGCAGCAATAAGAGGCCCAAACATAAGAACACTCGTGAGGATGGTACAGGACTGGGAGGTGCTTCTTCTGTCCTCTGAACTGACTCCACAGCATCCAGCAACAACAATAACAGAAGTTTAAGAACCGAAAGAGAGTAAATCTAGGTGGAAATTTGAGTAATGGGACTATGAAGGCAAAGACGTAAGACTGAGCCGGACAACAATTCATGGAGCAGTTCTAGGTGTGTGGGGTGTGTGTTCCTGGTGTCACAATGAGTCATGACCCATGAGGCTGCACCCAATAACAACAATATATTCTGATAGTAGTCAAATAAGGTGCTTAAGTGGGGTGGGGGCAGTAGGGGGTTGTAAATAACACATAGAGGGATGGTTCAGACAAGGGTAAGTTCTAGATCTTCATGAGAGAGTTGCGGGCCAGAAAGAGATTTATAATGAACTTTCAAGGATCTGGGAAAGGATTACCATACCAGGAGCGCCTATTCACGTTCTCACTGGAGGTCATTGTGATAGTTACACGATCTGTTGTCAATCTGAGAGGATTAAAAGTGAAGGGGTAGACTTTAGCCTGTCAATCAGTTTGCAGCTTGAAAACCTCCTTTGGAGGCAGTAAGGAGATAAACAGCTCACTGGAGGGTAGGATGCAGGCTCACTCCCTGAGAGGTACGACAGCTGACAAGACACATGGGGCTCTGCTGATGGCAGTCAGAGCTCTAGAGTTGGAGGAACCACATGGAGACCCACACCATCATTGAGATGCTTCCACCATCACTGGATCCACAAGAATTTCCACCCACTGGTCTGTGATCTCTCTGCATTTGGTGCTATTGCATGTGTCATGTGAGTCTGAAGAGGAATTTATAGATTGGTATCAGAGAGATGGGTTAATATCAGACTTATGGATTTCCTCTGGACTGGGCTGGGATGTTTTCATATTATTCAGTTGCTCTTATACACAAAGCTCTTTCTTATAAACATATGAGTCTCCCTGGGCTTATTTCTTTAGCTTACCTGAACTAACACAGTCACACAAGTGATACTTCTGACTTCTAACTGTAAATGAATACATCTGTATGTACCCATCTTTCATTGATAATGTTCTTAGCTTATTAGCTTTAGTTTATGACTTGTAAGTTCCTTAACTTCTCATCTGTTAAGTCACCTATAGCAGAACCTTAGATATAGCAACCTTCTAAAGATCAGTCACAATAAATGACCACATAGAAAGTATTCTATAAATGTCTAGGTTTCCCCCTACTGTTCTTTGGCCATGGTGACATTTCTGTTTAAATATTGTTTTTGTTTGTTTGTTTGGGGAGGCATCACTGCTAAATATTGTTTTATTCACCAGCCTAGAGAAATGCTTTACAATAGCCCCATTTTTTTTTTTGCATCTGACAAGTGGAAGTAGGTATTAAAAAAAAATCCAAACACACTGCCATCAAGTTAATTCTGACTCATTGCAACCATAAAGGTAGAATGGAACTACTCCTCTGACTTTTCCAGCTGCCTCGCATACTGCTGATGTTGAGGTTAGGAAACCTGTGCAAAACCAGTACACCACCAGGATAGGCTCTTTTGGTGTTTCTAAAGCTGCGCTGTAAAGGTCAAAGTGGACTCCCAGCTACACTAAGGGAGGTTGGAGCTCTATAATGGGTACTTGGGTTTTGTTTTGGGAAAAATAAAAAAGAAAACACCATAAAAATGGTTTGTGCCACAAAACAGCAGGAGTTCCACAGCTGTCTAAAGCAGAGAAGCAACGTGATTTAGTGAGGAGAGACAGGGTCTAGCAAGTGCAGACATTCCACTCTGTTACACAAAGTGACACACGCCCTCCCTCCAAGAATTCCCCAGGTCTGAACAGTGTAAGGATGTTTTAGTCCTTCAAATCTTCTAACATGTATAATTTAAATCTTTTCTCCCTCAGGTTATACCTTCCTGCCTCTACTTCCGAACCCCTCTGGCGTTTCCCCTGAGTTGGATTTTAATCAGCTTCCATCCTCATGCAGAGCCTCGTGGGAGAAAGGGCGTGAGAGAATTATTTCTCAAAGAACTTTCTCTACTTTCAGGGGATGGTAGGAGCTCCATCGGCACGAGCTTTCTTTCCAACTGGAAATTCAAAATGGCAGCACCTGTGAATGTGCATGCGCATCACGCGGTGGGCAGCTTCTATTCTGCAACAGCCCTGGACCCGGGAGCATCGTACTCCGGAAAGCTCATTACAAACGAGGTGTCTAAAGCAGAAGCAGCCTTAACGAGATCCCTGGGGACCTGTCTGCACCTTAAAGTCAGCAAATGTAGCTGCGGATAACTAGCCTCTCAGGTTTTTCCTGAACATTCACCTTTAGCGTATCACATATTTAAAGTGTGTGTAGTATTCACTCATTTATCATAGTTTTAAAGGTGATGAGTTCTAGGGGTAAGGGACCGTTATAGGGAGAGCAAACAAATGAATGAATAAATGATTTCCCAGCTGTTGTAGCTACTGCTTGCCTGGTCCTCTCCTCTAGCAGGAAGGATAATTGGCATGTAAATAATTTCCTCATTACACATCCACTCCTACCTTCCTTTATATCTAGTTTCACTTTGAAAAAAATATATATATATATGGTATCGACATACTGGCTATTTCCACCCTAATAGGCATACCAAGCTAAAACCAACCCCCCTCCCCCCTAGCCCTGCAGCAAGCCAATTCTGACCAAGGTGACCCTGCAGGACAGAACAGAACGAGCCCTCTCTGGATACCCAAAGCTGTAAATCTTTGCAGAACCAGAAAGCCTTTGCTTTGTGCCAAGGAGCAGCTGGTGGAGTCCTACTGATCTTGTGGTTAGCAATCCAGCCCCTAACTCACAGGCACCAGCTCCCCCGTGATAGGCCCATAGCACTTGCAAAAAAGAAAGGGGGGAGAGGGAGAGGAACCAGTCTAACATAGAAATATCTTCTGCTTTCCAAAGGTCTCCATGTTAATGTTGCAAATGATTAAGATAATCATTATTATAACAGTAAAAGGGCCTCTCAGCTGATTCTGGTGATCAGACTGATTTGCTACATTTTTCCCTAAGTGCATATTCAATATTACTTTCTTCCTTGAAAGATGAGTCCGGCTTTTTGAAAATAATGATAGCCCCAATGTGTGTTTACATGAAAGCTTGTCTCTCTTTGTAGCTGCCTTATAAATATTAAGCATGTGTTTGTATTTTATTTATTTATTTTTCCGGCTACCTTGAATGAGTAATATAGCAAGTGTCTTGCTCCAGCAGAGAAACCCTGTAAAGGCTAAGTGATATTATAGGTAACTCCTGATTTCTAAAGGACTTGGAAAAACCTCCATGGTATTTGACTCTTAAGTTCTGAACTCTAGTCCTCTCTCTCCAATCCTATGACTGGTTGTTTAAAATGCAAATACCCGATGCTTCCACACAGTCAGAATTTCTTGGCATGGACGGCCTACAAGATCTACATCCGAGATTTCATTTCCTTTCCAGTCAATCTTGAGAACAGCTGCAGTCATAGAAGAAACCAATGACCACCAACAACCACCCCCACCCCCACCCCAGCCTGGGCTGAGGTCCCTCGCCTGTTTGGGGATGTGATTTGGAAACTATTTGGATTTTATAATCCTGTGGTTATCATGAAAACACCAACAACAATCTTTTCCTATTTACTGTGAACACTGTGTGAAAATTACTATTGCTTACAAATTACCCACATGTCAACTTTTTTTAATTATAATGATGTAAAGGTATTAATCTAGATAGCAGTCCAAGGGTGATTCAAAAAAATCTGTAGACAGTGGAACAGAATGATAATGGTTTTTTTCATGAACTTCTTGTTTGTCCTTTCACAGCTCCCAAACACAGCCCAAATCCAAACCACATGCATTTCCATTGAATGTATTTCACTCATAGAACACCTATTAGATACAGAAATGTTCCATAGAAGTTTTTCACCTTTTAAAAAAAATTACAAATTAGTGGAAGAGGATGGAGGAGGGGTTTACACTTAGGAGTCAAAAATTTGGATTCAACACTACTCATCAATTCCTCTCAAAAAGTTCACCCTTCATCTACCTGCTTCTTGATTACTTGATTACTTGGTCCTATCCTCCATTAAACCAAAGTTAACACCCATTGCCAGTCGAGTCTCTAACATTCTCTTCTCTCCCTTGCCTTGCCTACCCTTGGCAGCCTTCGATGTCTGTTCTGTTTTGTATGAATATCTATCTCTTGTTTTTTTTTAATAGAATTTCTTCACTTTTACTAGTGGTCTCATATAATATTTCCTATTGTGGTTGAGCAACCTCACTAAGCATGATGTTCTCCAGGTCTATCCATGTCATGAAGTGCTTCATGGTTTTGTCGTGATTTTTTTTAGGGGAAGCATAGTGTTCCACTGTATGTACATACTAGAGTTCCTTTGTCTACTCTACTGGTGGGCATCTACATTGCCCCTAGGATCTTTAAGACTATAAATCTTACTAGGGGCAGACCAAGACCAGGGAGAACTGGTAGACTTGAACTGCTGACCTTGCATTTAACAACCCGATTTTTAAATTAGTCCATGATGGTGTTGTGGCTCCTCATGCCAAGCCCAAGAATTTTGCAAATGTATGTTGTCAAACGTGATGTCAAACAGGCAACATCAAAAGTTACTTGCAATGCACCTGAGAGGAGGTAGTGACAATGAGGCTATGGAGTCTGTGAGTTAAATAAGTAAGGTCAATTCTGAGCAGTGGGGCACTTTGAAAACCTATCTGGATAAATGATTTTACAAAGCTTTAAGCTTTAACCATCTCTGGAGATGGTAACTTCCATTATCGATTTCCAGCAAAGTAGAATTGAAAAATGTTTAAATTCAGAGTAATGACTATATATCTAACAAAACGCATGCACCCCGTGTTTGTACAAATATGTTTTAAAATACTCAGAGAAAATGCTCTTGGTTCTTTAAAAATAACTTGGGTTTATAATATACGTCCTACCTCAGGACACAATGTTAAAATATAGGTGAGCTGCTACAGTTACAGCTAAGAAAAAGGGATGGATAGCAGGAGTAGAGAATGTCTATTGCATTGAAAGCACATTCCCAGACTGTAACCAGGATGGGAAGGAGGAGGTGAAGGCCTATTTGGCAGTCACTTAATCTGCTGTCAATTTAAGGATTGAGAGTGTAGGGGTGGAGTCTAGCCTATCAATCTGGAGATAGTCAATGAAACCTCTGCGTGGGCATGGCTTTTTACTGAGAATTCTGGGAAATCTGACCGTATTTCCCCGTTGGAAGTGAGAGACTCATTACTCAGTCCCTTGGAGATATTCTACTAACAGGACACATGGCAGCATGCTGATAGAACCTGAGCTCTGGAAACTGGAGGAGCCATGAGGAGACTCCTGCCAGAAATGAGGTTCTTCTGCTACCACTGGATACACAAGACTCTGCACCCACTGGCCTGTGATTGTCCTGGTGTCATTGCATGTGCTTTGTAAGTCTGAAGAGGACTTACAGATTGGTATCAGACATATGAGCTAATATCGGACTCATGACCTTGGACTTGACAAGGCTGGGATATTTTCTCAATTGCTCTTATGTATAAACCTCTCTCTTATATGCATATGCGTCTTTATCAACTTTGTTTCTGTAGTCTACCCAGACTAACACAGGCTGGGTAAAGAAAGGTGTTTTCAAAAGCAGACTCAGAAACATTTGAGCTCCATTAACGGCAGAAGAAAAATCAGGTATAGGTCTGAGTTATGTGGGCCAAAACCATTAGAATTTATAGTAGGACGAAATGTCCAGATCCTTATGGCAACATCCGCTGTAAAACAACCAAACCAGACAACTTGCAGCTTTCTGATTACAAAAGTGGGGGTAGTGGGGATCATATTTAAATTGAATGGAGGCATGTATAGAGCTGTTTGAAAAATAGGACTAAAACATTTCATAGTGTGAAAATTCATTCGATATCCTTGCTATGAGGGTATGTCAAAATGCAATAAAAGTCAGAAACACCTAGATTAAACAAAATATCAAAACTGTGAAGCGATTGCTTCTTGAAATATTCATCCAGGTCTAGACCCTTTTGAAGGTGGTTGTGATAGGTAGCTTTTCTTTGTGCCAACATTGCTCCCACAGGGACATGTGGGTGGAGTTACGTGTGGCAGCTTGATTGAATGGCTATGGAGATAAATGACTCTTTGAGGCCAAACTCTCCTTCTTTCTTCCTGGTGATTGGATCAGCACAGTGTTGCTTGGCTTAGCTATTCTGCCTCAACCTGTGCTATACACTACCTGTGGGTCAAGCCAACCTGGTGACCATGGGGATCATGTTGCAGCATCAGCTACATCTTGAGGCACCATCACAATCAGCTTCCCTACACTGCTGCCATTCTACTGCCCTCTGCTGCTCTTTAACATCTCATCTTCCTGATCTTGCCACCCACCGTGCCATGTCTGCTGCCTGCGGGCAGACTCTATACCTCCCACCAGTCACTTCACTGTCTGCATCATTGACCTTGGACCAGCAGTCAGCATGAGTAGGAAAGACCTTCAGTATATTAACTGTCCCAAAAAACTGAGTTGGGCTGAGCCCCTTTTACTGCTATGTGGCACTAATTAGCTACTGCATTCCTTCTTGCTATATAAAAGTATCCTTTTACATATATAATCATAAGTTTTGATTTTGTTTCTGGAGAGAACCCTGGTTAAAATAATGGTGTTTCAATCACTATAGAGTTATGCACTGATTGATTTGGACCATGTCAAAATGGCAGGGATGCAAATCATATTTCTCTTCAATATTTTTTGAATTTGGTGAACAAACAGAAGACCCAAGGGGCAGCACAAGGTTTACATGGTAGATGGGGTAAGATTTTACAGCAAAAGGTAGCCCTGACTACCCTTGAAGAATGAGCAGGAGCATTGTGATGAAAAAACTTCCTGGGACAGCTTTCTTAGACTCTTGTTAATGGGTGCTCATCTTAAAATGTCTTCATAATCTGACCCTGTGATGAGCCTGTGTCTTTTGAGACTATCAATATTGCTCTTTGAAATGCTCATCAGAGCTGATCCCTTTGCCTTGAATTTAACTGGCTCAGCACATCCCTTCAGAAGTCATAGTTTTGTTCGAACCTTGCTCTCTTGATTAGATTGGCAAATTCAAGACTTACTCCCAGTGATGATTTGTTCAATAAAACCATTGCCATGAACTTCAATCTTGTCTAAAAGACTAATAGGCATCCATCAAACCAAAATCTTCCTGAGATCAAGATGTTTGCTTAACACTGAAAATGCTGAACCCTGCGAGAGTCCAGCTTTAGTAGCTACCTCATCAGACTTATGATCACATGTCCACAGTATGTGAAGCGAAGTCCTCAAATCCTTGCCTTTAAGGAGCATTCTGGTTGAACTTCTTCCAAGACAGTTTGTTCTTTTGGCAGTCCATAGGACTCTCAATATTCTTCACCAGTACTAGAGTCCAAATACATAAATTATGCTTCATTCTTCCTTACTCAATGTCCAACTTTCACATGCTTAAGAGGTCACTGAAAATACCCTGGCTTGGGTCAGGCACACTTTAGTACTCAAACTAACATCATTGCTTTTCAATATTCTAAAGAGGGCTCATGTAATAACTAAACCCACTGCAACACCTTTCATCTCTTGACTGCCGCTTCCATGAACAGTGACTGTGAATCCAAGAAAGACGAAATCTTTGACAACTTTGATCTTTTCTCTATTTATCATGAACTTACCTATTGAGTCCAGTAGGAAGATTTTGGCTTGCTTTACCTCCAGTTGTCATAAAAACTGAAGGCTGTAATACTTGACCTTCTTTATTAAGTCTGTCAAGTCCTCCTCACTTTTAGGAAGCATGGTTGTGTCCCCTCCATATTGAAGATTGTTCACAAGTTGCCATCCTGATGCCTCATCATTCTTCACGTGGTCCAGATTTTCTGATTATTTGCTCAGCATCCTGATGAGAAAGTATAGTGCGAAGATAGAACCATGACACACACCTTCCCTGATTTTAAACCATGCAGTGTTGTCTGGTCCAGTTCACAACACCTCCTCCTGATCCATGCCTCATGCCTCATGATTCATACCTCTTGATCCACGATTCATGGTTCTGCGTGAGCACCATGAAGCGTTCTGGAATTCTCATTCTTCTCAAGGCTATCCATAGGTTGTTATGGTCCATACAGTTGAATGTCTTGGAGTAACCAATAAAACACAAGTAAATATCTTTCGGTTATTCTCTGTTTTTATCAACATCTAACATTAGCAATGATATCCTCTTCCAGATCTGGCCTACACCTCTGACAGCTCCCTGCCAATGTACTGCTGCTACTCTTGTTGGCTGGACCTCAGCAAAATCTGACTTGCATGTTATATTGATATTGTTCTGTAATTTGAGGATTCTGTTGTCACCTTTCTTTAGAATGGGCACACATATGGATCACTCCTAGTCAGCTGGCCAAATAGCTGTCTTCCTAATTCCCTGGCATAGATGAGCGAGTGCTTCCAATGCTTTTTCAGCTTGTTGAAACATCTCAGCTGGTATTCCATCACTTCCTAGAGTATTGTTTATCCTTCCAGTACAGCTTGAATTTCTTCCTTTAGTACCCAGGATTCTTGATTTTATGTCATCTCTTCAAATGCTTGAATGTCAACTAGATTTATTTGGTATTCTTTGTGTGTGTGTGTGTGTGTGTGTGTGTGTGTTTGGGGGGGGCATCACTGCCCTCTGGTGGGAGTAGGAGGCCCAGTCTTTCTCCTGAAGAGCTGCTGCTGGATATGAACCACCAAGCGAGTGGGCCACAGTCCCGCACTCAACCACTACGCCACAGGAGCTCAGCCTGGTGTATTCTTTTTGGAAGGAATTTTATTAATTTATTTTTGCTTTAAAAAAATCATTTAATTGGGGCCTCATACAACTTGGGTCACAATCCATCCATACATGAACTTATGTATTAACATCTTTATTTTGATGCTTCTTGCATCATTCAATATTTTACCCGCAGAAACTTTCAATATTACAACTCAAGGCTTAAAGTTTTCCTTTAGTTCTTGCAGTTTAAGGTATGCTGAACACATTCTCTTTTTCAGTTTTCTAACTCTAGGTCTTTGTGAATTTTATTATATTTTAGTTTATTTTCTTGAGGTGCCTTTCGAAATTGTCTGTTCAGCTTTTTGACTTCAGCATTCCTTCCACTTTCCTTAGCTACTCTATGATTAAACACAAGGTTATGAGTATATTTTGACATCCACCCTGATATTTTCTTTCTTTTAAATTACCCCTTGCACTCTTCAAGTTGCTTTGTTTTTTTTTTTTAAATGTCATCTCACAGTTCACCAGGTTTTCTTTGTTTAGTGTTTAATGTGTCAAATCTGCTCTTGGGTTGGTCTCAAAATTCAGGTAGGACAGACTTAAGTGTGTATGTTGGCTTTTATGGAGTTGTTTTAATTTTCTTCAACCTGAACTTACATAAGATCAATTGTTACTCTCTTCCACAGTCATTCCCTCGTCTGATTTTAGCTGTTGGTAGTAATCTTCTCCATACTCTCTCCCCACAGATGTAATCAGTTTAATTTATGCATATCCCATCTAGAGGTTTCTACATGTATAGTTGTCTTTTTTGCTGTTGAAAAGAGAGATTTCCTATGAAAGAATCATTCGTCTTTCAAAATTCTATCATGCAATCTCCAGCTTCATTTCTAGCATCAAGACCATATTTTGTAATTACTAATCCTTCCTGTGTTTTTCCAACTTTCGCATTCCAACTGCCAATGGTTAAATATTTCTTGATTACATGTTTGATCAATTTCATACTGAAGATATTGGTACAGTTCTTTAATTTCTGCATAAATCTGAACAATAGTTTATTGACTGGATTTCCATATATGTTGACAGATATAATTGTATCATAGAGTTTGGATGGATCTGCTGATATTTTGAAATGCCAGTGACATAGCTTTCAGTGTCACAGGATCACACAAACCACCACCTTATGACAGAGTGACAGTGGCTAATGAGACTAAGTCAAATGTATTACTAAAAGAATTCATCTGGAGAAATCCACTTATCACAGAGGCAGGGGAAGATTAGATTGAAGAACAAGAATGAGACATAACAACTCAGTATAATGATCCTGGACTATGTGACTAAAACTAGGACCCTAGGGAAGGAACCAGAGGAATTCACATAAGGTCTTTAAATTAGTAAGCAATGAAAATTTCCTAGCTCTCATTACTCAAGTATGATTATGTAAGCTATAGCCACTAGTGAAGCTGGGTGAACAATAAATATTGCGGTTCTCCTTAAGTCTAGAATGATTCTGAAATTTAAAAAGCTTTCTAAAAGGTAGAGACTTTGAATGGAGACTGGTGTAACTCCTGAGAGACACTAGGGCCCCTGGTTTGCCTTTGTCTGGAAATGGACTTACCCTTTCAGCTCAATTGGCAGCCAAACAATGGACAGATCTATAAGAAGAACAATGACATTGGTGAAGAACACAAACTTAGTAACAACTGACCACTTCAGATCAAAGGGGTGACCTTTAGCCGGGGTCAAAGGTCTGAAGAGTCAGGAAGGAGGAAGATTGGAAAGAGGAAGCCTAGAAAGTTAGTGGGTTACCTATAGTGACCTGGTGGGGATTGCAATCAATGGGATGAAGCAAAGCGTATATGAAATGTTGAGGGTAAGACTGGTCTGCTCTATAAACAATACACACATATTCACACAAACGATGGAGACATAAAATTTTCAGTTTCATGTGGACAAAAATTTTCTTGTGCTATGTGCACATTGAACCTAAAATACAACAGAGACCTTTAATTTCCCTTTTGGCAGACACTTGATTTGATTCTCCTGAAAGCAACTCTGCTACGTGAATAGACAGAGCCTCCGAGGTGAACTGCTAGGTCTCTTCTACATGAAAGCACAGCCTGATTACTCATAACAAAAGCATTTATTACAAATGTAGTTACACTCTTCAGGCATTGCAATACGTAAAAGAAAATTATGGATGTATATAGAATACAAAAGGATATGTTAATTGCCTATAAGTGTTATTGTGGGTAAATTGGTATTGCACGAGGGCAACATTTTTAGTCCTAATGTACAGAATACGTCTCATTTAAAACACGTTTCAGTAACCCCCAAATAAAATGTAGTAAATTTAGAGTGTTGAGTAATTGGGTTTTATTAAGCTTTTCTTAATTAACTCCGTGCTATGTTTATTAGTAATCACAAAATGAATCTATAAAAGCCCTTGTAAAAATAAGAATTTACCATGTATTTGGAGGCTCTATCCATGGTTATTATTACTGTCAAGAGAAGCTGGGCGTGCCATAGGCTACATTGTACTTAATGTTTGCTGTTAGGTATTATGTTGTTCTAAATAGGTAGCCAATGTACATTTAAAAAGAAAAACAACAGTCAGCATGTAGCATGAAAGGTAACTGGAGGACTGTGGATGTCTCCATAGTTTTAATCACCTAAAAGAAAGAAATCGTCCTACACTCCCAAGTCACTCTCTATATTGTCACCAGATAATGACCACAAATTACATGTCAACAGCAAAAGGACTTGCTTTTAGTATCTACTGAACCGATATCTATTCAATGAGCTGGGTGGGGGTGGGGGGTGGGCATTTACACATCAGGCCCTGAGCAGAGTGATGGCGCTGAAGAGCAAAGTCCTGCCCTCATCCTGCCTGGGGACATATATCAATGCAGTGGCTTAGTCTTGGGGAGAAAGCAGACAAGTGAGGTGAGCTATTCAATAGAATTTTCCCTCAGCAGGAGTTCAGAAAAAGCTTCCCTTTGTAAGTATTCCAGCTCCTACTAGCCAAGGCACTGATGCACCTTGAAGCATCCAGTGCATGAAGCATGCATGTATGTCTGTCTGTCCCTTGCAGTAAATTTCAAGTGAAGCCACTCTATCCGAAAAGGTAAACCTACCATCCAATTTTCTAAAGTTGTGATGATTCCTTTTTATTGTTCAACTTGGCAAGACTATGGTTCTCAGTGGCTTGGTCAACTGCTCGTGTGGTTACTCTTCCATATTGTTAACTAATATAAACCCTACTGTAATGACCTTCCATAATGTCACCCTGAAATTAAACCTATCTACCTGCCTCCCTGTGTTCTCAAGGAGCCCTGGTGGTGCTGTGAGTTGGGTTAGGTAATAGACCTCTAACCACAAGGTCAGTGGTTCAAACCTGCCAATGACTTTTCAGGAGAAAGATGAAGTTGTCTTCTCCCATAAAGATTTACAATTTCAGAACCCCCACATAGGGTTTTATATTCCTTTGCTATTGTCCCTATAGTTAGGTCCCCTGGAATAAGTTCTCAGCCACAGTGACTGTATGCATCACAGAAAGAAATACAGCCCAGTCTGGCACCATCTTCACAATCATCCCCGTTTGAGTCCTTTGTTGCAGCCACTGCGACAATCCATCATGTTGAGGGTCCTTCCTTAGCTCTACTAAAAACCTAATATTGAACAACCAAAGTAAAGGGTTATTCATGGCTCCACTCCATTGATACAATTTGAAAGACTGAGTAGAGGCTAATGTATTGAATATATGTGAATGCAGATAAAATACACTCAAAAGATCTATACATGGAACAAGCCTCCAGGGATTATTCTGTGACCATAAGTGAGAAATAGGAATAACCTGGCTATTGGGGTATTAGAGGCACAATTATAGTTGTTTAAAATGGTGCTCACTTAGGCAGCACATATTCTAGATTAAAATGATACCTGATGTGTATGTTTAAAACCTTGTCATTTGATCTCCCTTTTGATAAACTTTGAGCTTGATCTTAATTTTATAATAAAATGAGTCATATTTTATAATTTTAAAATGAAGTTTATAAAATTTTCTGTTTGGTTTGGTTTTCCAGACTGGGGCTTATGTATGTTTTATTTTATTGTTGGTAGCATTCTTGACTTTCTGTTATGTAGCTTTTAATCTTTTCCCATATATGAAACCAAGGCTCGGTGAATTGATAGTAATAATAGCTAGAATAAGGGTTTCTGTGGAGTAGGTCTGGTGGGAGGGATAATGGAGAGCTGATATCAAGGAGGACAAGAAGAAAGAAAATGTTTTGAAAACATGTGTAGTAGCAATTGTACAACACTGCTTGATATGATGAAATCATTGAAAGGTATGATGCTTGGGTTATTCCCTAAAAATGATTTGGAAAACATACCTAAATTTTGCAAGCAATAAAAAAATAATTAGACCTATAATGTCAGGCTTTTGATGGGAGAGAGAAATGTCAGTGTCCTTTGTTTTGTGTGCGTGTTTCTAGGCAGATAAAAGAAGGTTAATTTCAATACCTGTAGTTTTGTAAGAGACAGTTTTATTGAAGAAAGTTTATTAGAAGTAGGCAGTGTGAGGTTGAGGTTAATCTGATTTTGCTACTAACAAAAGTTGCTTGGAAACTTTGCTGGCAGTCTTTGAACTCTCAGGATGAATAATTCATCTCTGCCACAGTTCATGCCTTATACAGGTGACCAGGTATTGACCATAAATTACATGTCCCCTGTGACAGGACCCATTTTCAGACACTAGCTACCAAAGCACTATTTAGCCAATGAGTTCTATAAATGGTAGTCACCCATCAGACCCTGTAGGTGGTGGTGGCATTGAAGAATTGACACCCTGGGAACACATGTCATCATGACGGCACAGTTTGGGGGAGAAAGCAGAAAGGCAATGTGAGATGTTCCATAGAATTTTGCCTACAGCTGACCAGAAAAGGCTTTTCAGAGGACACAAAGATAATGCTGAAAGTGATGGGAAGGAGCTAAGGAACTTTAAAAGGAAAGAGTCCATTGGTAGAGGAATGACAGACACAAAGTTCACGCGCTGAAGACCAGGGTGAGCGGAAATGAGTGGGGGCAAACTCAAAGTACCGTCACCCATTTCCATGTCCCCAGGTGGGTTGGAGTAGACCTGTAGGATTTCAGGGGTGAGTTTTCAGACAGAGGTCACCGGGTCTTGTTTTCAAGTCCACCTCCAAGCTTTCAGTTAGCAGCCACGCATGTCTAATGTGTGAGGCATCGCGTAGGCTGAAGCTCTGTCTAGGGTGAGGCGGGGGTCAGACAGTGCTGATGGAAAGATTAGACACAGTGCTCATCAAACAGGTGCATACTTGACTCCATGGAATACAGTGTCTTTGTGATTAATCCTGGGCATTATAATCCTATTCTTTTATTTCCATGGCTTGTTTCATGGGGCAATTGGGTCTTCTCTGTATTTGATCAGTTGAAGGATGGTCTCAGCTTCGGGCAGAAGAAGCTGGTTAATTTAGATATTGATTGATTTTCCTTTAATCACCTTTATTTGGAACTTTTATCATGTTTTTCTCTTTGAGTATTTACCTGTGTTATACAGTTTCACAGACAAGCACATCTACTTCATATAAGAAAACAAAATTGTAAGAAAAAACACTCCTAATTCTCTTGCCCCTATCAGACCAGTCAGTGTGAAAAAATATTCATGGAGATATAAGGTTCTAGGTATTATGTGGCCTACTAACTGTACCTTGTGGAAATATTAGAGAAGCTGGTCAATTTAAAAACACAGGTTGACCACTTAGTTTACAGGTTATCCATCTGGTCCCTTGAGTCATAATTTAAAGTGGACTAGCTGGCTGCAGTAAGTTTTCAGGACTTTTAAGATGATTATATAGACTCCACAGCCAATTCCTTCAGGCTGGGAAGCAGAGGAGGCCACTTACCAGACCCAACATCTGTCGCCAGAGATGGGAGCTGAAATAATCTTGACTTGAGGTAAAGGGGATGGATGAAATCAGAACACGGAAGACATTGCCTCCCAGATTGACTTGGTTTCCCTGGGATGACTGGGAGTGGGAGGTTCTGGGGCTCTCTCCAGGCCCACTCTCTCAATAGGAAGCATTCACACGGCAAGAAGACGCCATAGCTGTGGCTGGGAGCTCCTGTACACGCAAGCTGGATTATTTTGGCAATGTCATGGCAATTGACTTTGTACAAGATTTTTAGTATCTCAGAAAATATTTGTCTTCCAATTGTCGAACTCAAGAATGAGATTAACTCTAAGTTCATATTAAGTTTTACTGTCTAAATTCTGTTGCTAAGCTTCAATTTTATGATGGAAGCGGATGGAAAAGTAGAAATTGCCACAAAGACATTTCAGAAGTGTTTCAGCACTGTATCAATTTCATACATCATGAAATCTCAACTATGGCAAGGCCAAAGCATACTAAACTCCACTAAAAAAAGGCATCAAGAAAGACGATAGATAGTATTTTCCGTGTACAAATCACAGGTAGAAAGAGATGCATGGACAAAACATGTGACATCATTCCAAAGCTATCATCAGCATTACTGACAACTGTGCTTAAAATAAGGATGGTGCCGACATATTGGCCAGTATTGTTTTTACTGTTAAAGTTTTATAGGAGAATATATGGTTGATTTGATTCATTTTCTTTCACATAACACCAATCTCCTTTCTCCTGATCCTCTTCTCCAGAGACTCACTTTAGATTTCTGCTATAAAAAATCTGCCCGATATCTCAGAAAAGGAAAAGAAAAAAATTTTCTTAATATCTCATGTGTTGCCATCGTTTTTAAAGCACATGGGGAAGAAAAGGTCATTTCACTGCTTCATGAAAAAGAAATTAATTTGTTCCTGTTAAAAATATTGCAAAACATGAATCATTTATAGAACAGCTCATTCTGAATGAAAACACAGATTCATTCAACAGGAACATAATTTGCCAGAAAGTTTACCAAATAAATAACTTGGAAGCAGATGTGCTGGGTCAGCGGTCATAAAAGTCAAGTCTGGTACCAGAGCATGTAATAGGGAAGTGTGTTTATTAACAACAAACACAAATGTGTCTCCTTTGGCACAATGAATTATGATAAGGATTGTTCTTGCTGGCTTCTGCCTTAATAAAAATGGATACTACAGTAGATTAATGACTCTTCTAGAGTAAGAATACGGAGAAAGATGTCCTGGTTCTGCAGTGGTTAATCCATGGCTGCTGACCAAAAGCTGACACACTCGGATGGAGAAAGATGGGGCAGTTCCTTTCCTTAGAGGTTCCACCCTTGGAAACCCTCTGTGATATTCGACTCAGTCCCACGCGGTTCATCCCAGTAGCTGGGAGTGACTCACTGGCAGTGGAGTTTTTAATATGCGGGTACTGAGTAAGCCCAAGTGTGGCAGTTTCCGATTCATTCTGGGTGAAAGAAGGGAACCTGGGTGGGACACCAGCCTTGCTTCTACTCAGGCTAATGTCACTGACCATTTATATTATCAGCTGTGTAAGTCAGCAAATCTGGTGTTAATTTGAGGAGTAAGAGTATTGGGGTGAAGTCTAGCTGGTCAATCTGGAGATAGTCAATGAGACCTCTGTGTGGGTATGGATTTCTCCTGAGAATTCTGGGAAATCTGGCCATCTTTCCCCCTTGGAGGTGAGAGATTCACTACTCAGTCCCTTGGACATGCTCAACTAACAAGACACAAGGCTGACTCCCTGTGAGAAGCCACATGGACTTATCCTGATGGAACCAGATCTCTGAAGCTGGAATAGCCACATAGAGACTCCTGCCAGTACTGAGATTCTTTTACCACCACTGGATACACAAGACTGGCCTGTGATTGTCCTGGCGCCATTGCATGTGCTTTGTGATTCTAAGGAGGATGTTATAGATTGGTATCAAATATATGGGCTAATATCGGACTTATGACCTTGGACTAGATAAGGCTGGGTTGTTTCCTCAATGTTCAATTACTCTTGTTTATAACCTCTTTGTTATACACAAATGAGTGTCTAAGGATTTGTTTCTCTAGTCTACCAAGACTAATACATCAGCTATTTCCATAGAAGGAAAAAATGATATACTTTATATTTTATATATTTTATATCAGGAAGTCCAATTTACATCCATTTTTTTTACTCAGGAAACAGGAGTAGAAGTATAGAGAGACTGGTTTACACTCTGGAAAAGATCAGACAAAAATAAAACGGACTGAGCAAAAGGCATTCAGCCCAGTTGCATGAAGCCAATGATAGGAAATGGAAGTGCGTGAGACAAAATATTGTTCCCCCAAGGAAAAAAAATCCACATTCTAATAGTATAGCCCAGTGGTTCTCAATGTGTGGGTTGTGACCCCTTTCACAGGCATCACCCAATTCCTAACAGTAGCAAAATTACAGTGGTGAAGTAGCAACAAAAATAACTTTACGGTTGGGGAAGGTGGGGGGTCACCACAACTTGAGGAACTATGAAAGGGTTGCAGCATGATACAAGTTGAAAACCACATGTTATCCATCATGGACAAATGTATTCAAACCCCCAAATTCAAACTCACCACCAAGAAGTCGATTCTGACTCATAGCGCCCATATAGGGCAGAGTAGAGCTTCCCTTTGTGGATTTCTGAGATTGTTACTCTTGAGAGGAGAAGAAAACCAAGTCTTTTCATCTGTGAGCAGCTGGTGGGCCTGAAGGGCTTGCCTTGCAGCTAGCAGCCTGAATGTTAACCACTTCAACACCAGGACCAAGTATGAGTCACCCATAAAATGAAGTTTGTCAATGAGCAGACCTGCAGCCTTGGTGGCACCGGGAGTAGGGAAAGCACTCAACCACTTCCTAAAAGTCTGACAATTCATTGGCAGCAGCCACTGGGCGGGCGAAAGATTAAGTAATCTGTTTCCCTAAACATATGCAGCTTCAGAAACCACAGGGATCAAGTCTACTCTGTCTGATCATCTTCCTGTTAGTCAGCTTCAACTCCAGGTCCATTTGGCTTGTTGGAATCAAAAGACTTCCCCATAGAGGGATTAGGCTGGGTCATCATCACGCTGAACTTTCATGAAGGAGCAAGTAGACTGAGTGAAACCAGCTATCGCTGACTTTGAAGATAAGGAAAGGGCCATGGAGAAAGCATGTGAGAAGCCTCCAGAAACTGGAAAAGAAAACACATTCTGACCAACACCTTTTGAAATGAGCACAGCTTTGCTGACACCTTGAGCTTAAGCCTGGCAGACTCAGGTCCAGGGAGACTTCTACAAAACTGTGGGGTAACGCATTTGCATAGATTCAGAGCACTTGTGTACAATGAATTAAAATAGAAATAATAGAACATTAGTAAGTGATCATCTCTAAACAGACTAATGAGAATTTCTTCTCTACTATATTCATAGAAACTTAAAATCTTCCTAAAACAACCAAACTCACTGCCATCAACCCACTGGTTCTGATTCATAACAGCCCTACAAGACAGTGTAGAACTGGCCCATAGAATCCGCAAGGTTTTAAATCTGCAAGGAAACAAACTGTTACATCTTTCTCCCTCCAAATGGCCTGGGGTTCAAACCTCTAATCTTTTGGTTAGCAGCCAAGCTCTCTAACCACTGCACCACCAAAGTAGCTCTCTAACCACTGCACCACCAGAGACTTAAATTCACTCAAAAAGCTTACTGCCAGCGACAGTAGGGGGCAGATAAGAACTGCTCCATGAGCTTCAGAGGCTATACATCTTAATGGGATCAGAAAGTCTCATCTTTCTCCCACTGAAAGACTGGTGAATTTAAACAGGCAATCCTACTGTACCGACTGGGCTCCTAAACCCACCACCTAAAAGTCAGTTTTCATTGTAGCCTGTGAAACATGATAAAACATCCTGTCTGGAATCTGGCCCTCAATCAGACTTCGAGCCTCTCCCTTTTGTCTATGAGTCCATGGGCAAAGATCACCTGGTATGTGAGGAATATTTGGCCTGAGCAATCAATGCAAAAGCAAATTGACTTCTACCCTTCTGTCCCCCTTCCCCCTCAAAGGGGAAGTTGGAAGGAAAAGAGAGACAATCTAGGGAGCACACAAAAAATAAAATAAAGCTATTATTATAAAGGTAACAGATTTGGGGATGTATCTATGAAATAAGATTATAGAATTGTGGAAGAATCACAAACTGTTGGACAGCATGCAGAATGTGAATGCTGAAAACCTGTCAACAGACGTTCTGAAGAATGAAGCTGGAAAAATCTCAGCAAGATGTGAAACAATAGAGCTAGGTGACAGTAAAAGGGGAATTGGGGGTATTAAGTCAGGAGATTGAACCAATGTTCTAGAAATGAAGAAAGAGAGCAAGAAAGGGAAGGAAGGAGATAAGGAGGGAGGGAAGAAGGAAGGAAAAAAGAAAGGGAGAATAGGATTTCAAATAAATAAGGTGTTATCATCTAATTCAGAGCTGTCAAGTTTTTAATGATACAGCTCACTGAAGGTATATCAGAATCTGTGAAACTAACCAAGCAATTATACATCCAAGGAAGAAAGGACATATAAAGCTTCCACAGAGAACAAAGAGACAACAAATGAGTCATAGATTAAAATTATGTTAGACTTCTCTACAGTCACCCCCAATGAGAATGTGTGCATTCACTCACAAGAGAATGATAAGACAAGAACACATTGGGAGAAGAGATTGTCAAATCATATTGATGACAAGGGACATGTATCGAGACTATAGAAGGAATGTTCAAAGCCCAACAACATACATGTGTTAGAGAAGAGTGGGGGTGGACTCAAGAAAGATACATGGATGGAGGTACGCATATCCAAAGATGGCCAACATAACTGGTAGCTAGGGTATACAAAATAAAAACTATAAGAAGTTATGACACATCTATTTTAATATTTTTAAAGGGGAAGAAAAGAAAACTTGATGTGACTCTTGAAATGGTGTTGAGGAAGACGCGGGACAGGAATTCTCAGTCACTGTTGGTGAGAATGCAAAATGATGCAGCCATTTAGGAAAGCCGTGTGGCAGTTTCTGACAACTTCAAAAAACACAATTCATATGTAGCAATGACAACTCAATATTTACTCAAGAGAAATGCAAATGTATGTTTATGCCCAAATCTGAATGTGGATATACGTATTTGTTTTCGTCATAGATGTAAAAACTTGGAACAACCCAAACACCCATCAATTGGTGAATGAATAAAGAAGCTGCAGAACTTTCATACAATGAAACACCATTCAACAATACAAAGGATAAAGTCTATGTAGACCCATACGTAGATATCGACTACCTACGCAACAATGTCAAAGATAAAGTACCTTGCCATCAAGTCTACTGTCAGAGTAGAATTTCCCCTTTGGGTTCCAAAGCTGTAGATATTTCTGGCAGGAGATAGTCTCTTTTTTCTCCTACAGAACTACTGGGCAGTTTGAACTGCTCACTGTGTGGTTAGCAGCCCAATGTGTAAACCCTTATGCCACCAGCTAACAACTTGGGTGAGAACAAAGGAACTCTAAGGTTGACAGCCCTGCAGTCTCTTTAAGGGAAACTCAGGTTACTCTTTAAAAGAAATTGGCCTATTCAATAAACAAGGGCTTAATTGTGCTTATTTACTAATCTACAGTGAATATTTTCATGCAAAATTGTTCACTACAGACTAATAAGTAAGCCCCTAGTTGTCTCATCTACTAGGTACTCTGTCACTGGCAGGAACATAAACGTGAAGAGATTTTGGACCCTGTAGAGAGATACTGCAGGACTGGAATAGAGAGACTGATGCCAGCCATACTGAGAAGCAAAATCTCTGATATGGTGAAAAACGTGAAATCGTTCCCTACAGATTACTAAATAGATACACAGAAGCCGACACTTACCTTCCTGATTGAGTAATCTGCTTCTGTATAGTGGGAGTGTGCTAGCCTTTAGTAGGTGTAGCAGTTATATATTCTGCCAACTTGCGAAGGGGTGGAGTCTAGCCTGTTCATTCAGTCGCAGCTTGATGACCTCATTTGGAGGTGTCATGGAGATAAAAAGCTCACTGGAGGTGAACTACTTTCTCTCTGCCACACATTCCTGCTAACAAGCTACAAGGAGTTATGCTGATGGAGTCAGAGCCCTGGAGCCGTAGGAGCCATGGGAAGACCCACACCAGTACTGACATGCTTCCACTGCCACTGGATCCACAAGACTTTCCACCCACTGGCCTGTGATCTTCTGGCATTCGGCGATATTGCATGTGTTGCATGAGTCTGAAGAATGATTTATAGACGGTTTCAGACATATGGGCTAATATTGGACTTAAGGACTGGGCTGGAAAGTTTTTTTCTCAATGTAAAATTGCTCTTTTATCTAAAACTCTTTTTTCCTTATACACACATGAGTGTCTCTGGACTTGTTTCTCTAGTCAACCCAGACTACCACAAAAGGTGCAGAAGAACAAGAAATATGAGGGTTAGTAAAAAAATGTTGCAATAAAATCACAGAAATCTTTATTAAACAAGACTATTGAAATGTGAAGACATTGTGTCTGGACATACCTTCCACTCCCCACCCCTGCATTTCTAGGACTGACCCCCCTCCCCCACCAGAAGACAGTGCTTTCTTCCCTGTAATCGTTCCCCAAAGGATTCAGATTCTTCCATTTACAAGATATCCAGGTAACACTGTTGGACCCAAATCATGTCCCTTTTCCACGTTCTTTATGTTTGGAAAACCAAAAGAAGTATGAAGGGGCAAGAGCCAGAGTGATAGGGTAATGTTTCCCAGTGGAATGGTGATAAGACAGCCCTTGCTATCCTCAACAAAAGAACAGATCCACTGTCTGGATGGGAAAAAAGCAAATAAAAGATCCCACAGTGCAAGTTTCCTAGCCTTTTCCTCACCAATTCAGTTTTCCAATTTTCTTCACAACTTCCTTATAACAGGTCCTTGTGGCCTTCTGTGGCCTTCCAGGAAGGCTACCCATTGGAAGACCCCCAAACAGCTGCCATAACCTTTTGAGCTGACCTATTTTGAATTCAACAGGCAGATTGGATGCCCCAATAAACCACTTTTTTGGTTGAACGTTTTTATGGAAGGCACCCTGATGAGACGAAGACAAATGCATGATTGAGAGGACTTGTCTGCACTCACCCATGATGGCAGAGACATATTTAAACAGGTCTTGTTTCGAACATGTGCATGCATAAAGCAGAGCTCCAGTAGTGCTACCTGGGACTTGGTCGGATTTAGAATGTGGACACAGCTAGGAGTTGAAGGTGACCAGCCTGAGATATGGTCATTTCGATTTCCTTGCCAGAGTTTTTATGAGATTTGATTTTTGAAAGCATATGCAGGGCTTTAAAGTGTTTAGTCTTGAAAAGGCACATGGCCAGACATATGCCAACAGAGTAATTTCTACATGTTCAATTCAGTGGCATTGATTGTGTTCTTTTAGCTGTACCATTCTCACCACCTTTTTCCATAACATTCCACTACCATTAACATAAAATCAGTACCCAGTAAGCAAAAAAATCTTCCTTTCCCCTTTCTTCCCTCCTATTTGATATCTATGCACTTGCTTATTTCATCTAAGTGAGGCCATACACTATTTGCCTTTGTGGATGGACTTCCTTCACTCAACTTGTTTCCAAGTTTCACCCACACCGTGGCATGCATCAGGACTAACTTTCACTTTAGGATGAGTAGTAACTCCTTGCATGCTATGTCCTACATTGTTTATGCAATCATCTTTTGCTGGAAATTGTCATTGTTTCCACATCTGGGCTATTGTGGAAAGTGCTATAGGAACGCTGGTGTACACATTTCTGTCTGTACACCTACCTTCATTTCTTCTGGGTAGACATTGAGGGGTGGGATTACTGTATGATATGGTAATTCTAGGTTCAATTTTTCCCCCCGAGAAACCATGGACTATTTTCTACTGTGGCTACACCATCTCACATTCTCAGCAGCACTGGGGGAAACTTCTGGTGTCTCCACGACCTTCCTAACACATGCTGTCTTCCTTTTTCGTGATTGTTGTTTTGATCAGTAAAATTCTAATGGGTTGTAGTGGCATATCTCCTTGCAGCTCCCTAAAGGCTAAATTGATCCAATTGCAAGTGAGTTTGAGGTGGTTTTGTTTTTTAAATGATTAATGAAGGGGATCCTGATGGAACAGCAGTTACAGCGGTCAGGTGAGAGAGTTAGAACTCACCTGGTACTTTATCAGAGTACGATGCAGCAATGTGATTCCATGAAGACTCACAGCCTTAGAAAACCCTCTGGCATCGCTATGCTGTCTTCAAGGATTAGAATGAGTTAGAATGATCTCGATGGCAGTGGGTTTGGTTTGCAATGACTCATAAAGGAGTCCTGGTGGCTCAGTAGTTAAGTCCTTGGATGCTAACCCAACAGTCAGCAGTTTGAATCTACCAAAGCATGGCAATCAAGTTTTAGAAATATTCTAGCCCTAGAAATACTATGGGCCTTCCGCCTCTCTCCCATCCAGATGCTGAGTGAAAACCAAGCAGACAGCAATGAGTTTGGTTTATGAGTTAACAGTGAGTGATAGAGAAACTTTATGCTGGTCTGTTGGTCATTTGAGTATCCTCTGGTGAAATATCTATTTTAGTCTTCAGCCCTTTTTAGTTGAGTTGTCTTTTTGTTACAAAATTGTAGACACTATATATAGATTTGGGATATTAGATCCTTGGGATTCTGTGGTTCCCACAAATATTTTCCCCAATGGTGGGTTGTCACTTTGCTTTGTTGATGAACCAAATTATTTCATTTTTATGAGGTCTTGTTTATCTAGTCTGCCTTTTTGCTGCTCAAGCATTTGTTACCACAGCTGATCAAGCATCATGAAAAACTATATTATGATCATTATAATTTTTATAAAAACACTTAAATGATCAAAATCAAAACAAGGATGAAGAGAATGATGGCAGGGGAAACCATTATGAGTGAGGGTGGTATTTGTTTTCCATTCTACTTTGTTTTCACTTCTAAAGTTTGGAAACCAAGAGCCCACTTGAGTGAGAGGTGAGTAATTGTCTAGAAACCCAGGAAATTGACCTTCAAATATGCAGATTGGGTTTCACACACCAAGTCGTTCTTCTTCCACCAAAATAGGACATGACTTCTGAATTTTCTAACATGTGTTTTTACAAAACCTTTCCCCCAGGAGAACATCATCAACTCGACTCACTGCCCTGACTCAATTCGGACTCACAGGGCCCCTATAGGACAGGGCAGAACTACCCTGGGTGCTCGAGGCTATAACTCTTGATGGGAGTTGAAAACCTCATCGTTCCCTCTGAAAGCAGCCAGGTGTTGTGAACTGTTAACCTTGAGGTTGGCAGACTAACGAGTACAGGAGACTCTAGAGTGGAGATTTTATTCTGGCCTTCTTCCATCGAACTTGAGAAGCTGATGATGGAGTGGGTTACACAGTGGACGGCTAACCACAAGGCCAGCAGGCTGGGGGTGCTCATCAGGGGAAAGATATGGCTAACTGCCCCAATAAAGATTTACACCTCAGAGACCCACAGGGGAAGTTCTGCTCTGTCCTAGAGGGTGAACATTAGTTGCAATGAACTCGATGGCAGTGGTGGCTTTGTTTGGAGGTTTGCACTTGAACTTGTATCTTAGCAGGGGTGAGTCAGAGAGGTGAGCAGAACTGATAGCATGGACAAGCACGTCAGGGTTGGCCTCAGGTGACTCTGATAGACCAGAGACCCAGCCAGTGGCACAGTGACAACAGACACCATCTTCCACAAGCGAGGCCTTGAGCTCAGTGGCTGGGATATCAAAGTCAAGCTGGCAAGTAACACAGGATCTCACGTCTGGGACTTGTTTCCAAAAATACTTCAGAGGTGAATCTGGAATTGCAGATAAACATCTCAGGAGGCAGGAAGAGCCAGACTTCAAACCACCTTTGAACGGAGGTGAACATGTGTTTGTAGAGGCACATGTAACGTCTGGAAGGGACAGACGAGAAGATGGGTCCTCTGTGTTCTTTGAAGCCTTGACACCAAGAAAAAGCAGACATTTAACGACACCTTCAGGGGGATGCTCTGAGCAAAGACTCAGCTGTAATTTCTGCATGTGCAATCTCCTGGGAAACCAGCTAGTTTAAGGGAAACATCACTAGGGGGAGGAAATCCTGCATGTATGGTACAGCCACCTAAGGACCCAGATGTGAACTGAAAGGTTGGGTGTTTGAGACCACCCCGAGGATCCTCTGAAGAAAAATCTGGCTCTCTATTCTCAAATGATCTCAGCCTTTTAAAACACTATGTTTCTGTGCTGCACACACGGGGTCACCACCAGCTGGAAGAACCTTGAGGGCAGCTGGTAGGTGCTAGAGTAGGCGGTGCAGGCTGGGGGTGGGGAGATCTGAATTAGAATCCTGTCTTCACACTTCATCCTGCTACACTGGAGGGAGGTATCCTCCCTGCCCTCTCCAAAAACAAAAAGACAAAACCCTCACTGGCTTCAAGTCGATGCCGCTAGAATTGACTCAGAGTGACTCTATAGGGCAGGGTCGAACTGCCCCTCTGAGTTTCTAGACCATAATCCCTTACAGGAGTAGAAAGTCCAGCCTTCCACTTGAGGAGCACTGGCTGGTTTTGAACTGCAGGCCTTGGGGTTAGCAGCCTGACCCATAACCTCTCTGCCACCCAGTGCTCTTCAAAACCACAACCAACCTTCTCCCTTTGGGGTCAGTTTCAACCCCTGGCAAGCCCAGGTTATAGAGCATAGCCATTCCCTAGGGCAGTGGTTCTCAACCTTCCTAATGCTATGACCCTTTAAGACAATTCCTCGTGCTGTGGTCACACACACCCCTCCCCAGTCAGAAGGTTATTTTTGTTGCGACTGCATCACTGACGTTTTGCTACTGTTATAAATCGGGTGACTCTTGTAAAAGGGTCCTTCAACCCCTAAAAGAGTTATAACCCACAGGTTGAGGACGGCTGCCATAGGGCTTTCTATGCTGTGATTTAAAAAATAATCCTCATTTTATTGGGGGCTTGTACAACATTTATCACAATGCATCCATCCATCCATCCATGCTGCCAACAGAGCTGTGATCTTAAAGGATGCCAGGCCTTCCTGCTTCTGAGTAGGTTCTAACCACTGGCCTTTCAGGGAACAGACAAGCATAACAGTTGGTCCCACACAAGAGAGACTACCAGCACTCTCAACCAGTCCCTTGGGCCAAGACCCTGTTAGACTCTGGGTAAGGGCACCCAGGAGAGCCATGTCAAGTCATTGACTTCTGAGCTTTGGTTTCCTTATATTTCTGCTACTTTGCTATTTTACCGAACTAGACAATAAATGTTTCCAGACATTTCAGAGGGCCATCACTGGACACATCACAACCTGTCTGTCAGTATGTCCTACCTTCTGTGGTGGTTTGTCTAGTACCATGAAGCTGGAAGCTCTGGCCCTGGCATTTCAAAACCAGCAGGGTCACTGGTGGTAGGAAGCTGGCAGCAGAACTTTAGCTGAAGACAGACAGACTGGGTGGGAGTCTGGTGGTTGACTGCCAAAGACCAGCCAAGGAGAACCCCTTGGAACACAACCAAACACGGTCTGACTTGCTCTCTTTGGACAAGTCTTTGATTGGGGTGCATTGCTGGATGAGGACATTGTGTTTGCTAATGCAGAAAGCAGGAGGGGGAGGAGGGCACTCAGGGAGAAGAAGTGACCCAGATGCTCCCACGATGAACTTGACCTTACTGGCCTTGAGTCATGAGGATGACCAAGGACTGTGCAGCCTTCTGTTGGAGTGTGTGCAGCATGACTATGACTGAGTATAGACCGCACACAGACAGCACTCGCTTGCATGCTGAAAGAGGATTTAAAAAAAATTAAACTATTACTTTGTGAATTATTTCTTACTTGAGATTACCATCTACATTTGCTTTTATATCACCAAAAGGCGCCCTATGTTCCTCAATCAGGCATCTGCACATTTTCAGAGGAGTCATGGGCCAAGGTTCTTGGGCGCAGATTAACAAAAAACCAAACTAAACAGGATTTCATGCCATACCATTCAAATCAATAGTATCCCTTCAACTGACGTCATGCAGGTACCTGTTTGCTGGTAAACATCAAGGACTCAATGTTCCCCTGACATATGGCCATCATTGCATTTTTAACCCTACTTTTTTACCCTACTTTCAAGTATGGATCCAGTTGAAAGGAAACAAAGAAAACCCCATATGGTCAATGTCATATTCTCAACAACTCATTCCAAAACATGTAAACACACACACATAGTAGAGAAGACAAACAGACATCTACATATCATTTTTACTGTTTCCAGAAAAAGGAAAAAAAAGTAGAATTCTCTAATGTTAGAGGCTTACACAACAAATCTTAAAATAAATTCTGCATTTTATTCCAAAGATGCATTTTGGGAAGGACAGAGGAAGAGCAGTCTGCAAATCAGAATGTGAGAGTGTTGGCACAGAATGCCCTTTGTGTTCAGGTGTCTGCAGGTGGGGTCTATTGGGAAGCCCAGCAGGGTTTGGGAGGCATGCCCATTGGGAACCCTATCTGCTTGCCTGTTACCATCCAGGTCAATGCCATCGCTGCACCAAGCCCATGCTGGTGAAGAACATAGTGACGGACTGACATTGGCATTCAGCTCTACCACAAAACCACCACCTACCGTTCAGCTGGCCACTCCATCCCTGGTCACCACTGGCCTTTAGATCAAAACCAATAAACAAATGAACAAAACACACTTCTCACTTATCCAGATAGCTTGCACATCCATGGCTGTGTTCATGCAGATGCTTAACGTTCAGTCAGGCGTTTACAGAAACATCGATGTGGATCAACACTCTGAGAAAAGGCAGGCCGCTCTTTAGACAGAGAGTGAATTACACAAGCAGTGGTGTAGAAGCAGAGAGGAAAGCACAGGTTCTGTTGTTTCCCAAGTGCCTCTGGTGTGGACAAACTAAGGCATCTAATGTTTACATAGCAGGCACAGGGAATATGGGTCATTAAGTGCCTGTATTATGTCATCAGCTTTGGAATTTAGAGGTCTGGCCCACATGTATACCTTTTCTGTTCTTTTGCAATCTAAAATTTTAATTTTAGGATAAAGGTATCCATTTATCTTTTTAAAATGTGGGTGTTTTATTGGAATTACAATGACTGTATAGGTTGATTTGGGGAGAGTTGACAAGAATTAAAACTCAATTTTCAAGCCAAGAAAACAGTACAAAAGACTCAATGTTCTCCCATGACTGTTGATGGACTTTGAAGGGCAAAGTAGAATTGTCCCACAGGGTGTTCAAGGTTGGAATCTGGATAGAAACATACTGCATTTTTTTTCCTGGAGAGTATCTGGGGGATTCAAACCTCTGGTCTTTGAGGACTTTAACCACTACATTCCCCAGAGCTCTGTCTGAAAATGGTATACACTTCATTTATTTAAAAAGTCTGTTTATTGCCTTTCAGCCTGTCTTTCAAGAAATTAGTTTTCCTTGTCTTTTATCGCCATTCTGGACATAAAGTTGGTCACCATATTCCTACAGTATCCTTTTTTTCCTGTTGCCTTTTTCTCTTTTAAACACCATTCTTATTTATATTACACCAAGCATTTTGCTTACATTGCCTCAGTATGAATATTGGAGCAGTGCCCCTAAGGATCTCCATCATCCCTGGACCACGTGCACTCTAATAAGAAGGTACCAGTTTGTAGCTTTTCCTGATTCTTTGGAACTTTTGGGGGACAAACCTCAGCATCCCTGCTAGCAGTGAGGAGGTTAGTCCCCACTGCCTCACAGAGTGGGCAGCCTGTAGCTGAATTGGCTATGCATAAAGGTGACATAGTCACTGCCCTCCCCCAGAAATACCTATTGGAAATGTCTACCTAAAGGGGGGTACATTTTAGAATGGGAAATAGAGGGCTCCCCGATACATTGTCTCTTCTAATCCACACACGATGTTTCATAGAATATGGTCACAGACGACCACGGTAGAGTTGGCACTCAAAAAGAATACACTCACTCTAAAGAAAAGTGACACTCACCCAAGCCTTGGGGGGAATTATTCCCAGAAGTATCATTCATTTGCGGGCCTACAGATGTCAATAAAAAATAAGTTTCTGCAGCGTTCATAATCGGTTCTTTTTATATAAGCAAACTGAGCTGAAAACATTACACATTCTTTGGGTGGTTGGTGACAGACAAGGATCCTAACTACCGTTAGTAAATAGTAATAGCAAATTAAACAGAGAACTTTGGAAAGGCAAGACGTCACACATTGAGAACCACTGCACCCTGTCAGCCTGGTTGGTTACACGAGTCCTGCGTGTTCATAGTTGATGCTAAAAACCCATCATATTTGAAACGATCGTGAAGAGTCCCGTAAAAAAACCAGGAGAGCAAAGCGGACAAACCACGATCAACAGCACGTCTTTTCAGTCTACTGATGGAGTGGAAGGAATGCAACAAAGAGAAAAGCGAAGGCGCTTTGTAGACTTCTGGCCACGCAAGTGGTCAAAGGCAGCCAGACAGGATCCGAGAAGCTTTTCCAGGCCTGTGGATCACACCGTAGGGGACATCAAAGCAAACACAGAATATGTTTTCCAATGAAGCAAGGTGACCGGGGTCCAAGTTGGACCTTCCCCTCCAACAAAACCTAAGCATCACATGGAAAAGGGACCAGGGTGACAGTTTTTCATACTTAAAAACCATAGTCTCGAAGCACGTCGAACTTGGATTTCAGATCGCACCGGGTCAGTTGGTGATTCACGCCATCTCTAAGTTCTTGTTAGGTTAGACAAGCGCTATGGGACGCGTGCTACTGAAGGAGGTTGTGCTGGAAATCATCATGAGCCTGGAGGAGCGCAGGGAGTTAGCTTAGCAGATCCGTTGCCTGGATATCCCATGTAAGAGTGTGTGTGCGTGTGTGTGTGTGTGTGTGTGTGTGCACGCGCGCACGTACGTGTCCGCAGAGACAGAGCCCCTGGCTATTAAAACCAACCATTTTCATGAGCAGCGAAGGCATCGTGACCCATCAGAAGAAGTACTCTTTCTGAGTTTCATTGATGGCATGTTGCACATGAAGCTCAGTTTTCAAAACAGCCTCAGCGCTGTCTACGTTCTCTGACCTTTTTGCCTCGTTTCTTTTGTATAACCTTTTCTGCTGATAAATACGGACAGCTATGGCAGTGATGCACAGCAAGATAAAGATCACCACAGCTATCAAACCTAGTGAGAGGAGAGAGGAGAGAGGGAGAGAGAGAAACAGAGTCAGAGGTTACCTGCCAAATGGAAACCATGCCACTTTCATTGTTTTCCTAGTCATCAAAAATACTTTCTCCCTAAATCAAGCCTCTGTTCATATCACTTGGAAATAGGAAAACTGCCAGCATTCCTGAACCACAGGCTAACAGACAGGGGTTTACTTTGGAATTGTATCCATCTTGGGAGTTCAATGACAATGAGCTGTATTGAGCACCTCTATGTTCCACACATGCCTACCTGCCCCTCAGACTGTGTCTGTCGCCCCTGATCCTCAAGGCACAGACATGTTTATGTCCCTTTGAGAGGGCAGAGGAGCACTACCTCCTGAAAAGGTGGCCATGTGTTTTTGCATTTGAATGTACATATTTTTATAAAGTTGATTTTCAACGAAGTTTGCTAAACTCAAAAAGTAGGAATGGCATAGGTACACACCTATGAAGCATGCATTGTGTATGTATATATATTTATATATATATGAATCATCCAGATGAGTGATAGACTAATCTCATTATGAAACGCTGATGATTTTATCTATCTCCTATATATGCTGATTATTGATCTATCTACTGTATATGCTGATGATTGATCTATCTGCTCTATACGTTTTGAGTGCTGTGATATCTCAATCACTGTTTCTCCACTCTGGCTTTACACCAGGCCAATCACCATCAGCGTAAGGTCTCTGAATCCCTGGGCATCCCAGAATCTTTGAGCGGGCCCTCAAAGTCAAAACTAGTTTCATTATAATTCTGAGATGGATTTTTTCCCCCACTAGGTTGACATTTGCACTGATGGCGCAAAGAAAAGTTCGAGAACAATCCCCGGTGCATTCGTATGAATGAAGCCAAGGACGGCCATGGAGCGGGAGTCCTCGTACCCTTCATGCCTGTTAATCACAGGGGTGGGGGCACTTACACTTCAGAATGTCCTTGATGATGCAGGAATTCCCTCTACTATGTCTGAGCCCCTGAATACATGTCTTTCTGGGTTTCTGTGTGATGCTATGAGAAACTAAAATAAAGCAGTCTGTGGTACACTGAGGGGGGAGGTGCGGGGGGACACCAACAAACACCCCCGTGTGCACACGAGTGCTGGGGGCTGAACTGGGGGTTGCTTGTTTTATGCATTAGCGTTTTCATGCCAAACGATGACTGACGAAGGATGGCTGCTGAGACTTGGCTACCATGGGTTGAAGTTGCCATTGACAAAATCTGAACTTACAGATGAAAATTAGCATCAGGAAGACAATGCCAGTGTGGGCCCCACTCTGAGCCTGGCAGAGAGCTCCCTGACACTTAACAAACTTCCCATGGGAAGGGGCGAGGTGTGAACTAAGGTCTTTTTGGTTTTGTAGGCACACAAAAAAAATTAGGACTGTGAAAACCAGCAGTGTGGATCAAATCTAGTATTGCAAACATCCCTTCTGCACTAAAGGGAGTACATCCAACTGTCTTGGAAGAAGTACAACCAGAACGCTCCCTGAGGCATGGATGGCAAAACTGTCTTATGTACTAAGGACATGTAGTTAGGGAAAACCAGTCCCTGGAGAAGGTCAACGTGCTCGGTAAAGTGGAGGGGCAGTGACAAAGAGGAAGGTCCTGGATGAGATGGAGTACCACAGTGGCTGCATCAATGCGCTCTGATACAGGAACGATTGTGAAGATGGCCCATGTCTATGTGACAGCATCGAATAATGCAATGAAACTTACTGAAAGCTTAGAAGTGTAGTGGCCACCATGGACAACTGAGATCAGAGTGTGCTGGACAAATTCACCTGGTCCCAAGAGAAGGTATTTAGACAGGTCAGCTTTCTTTCAGAGAGGTAAGCAGTCCCTCCTCACCGATCAGCTTAATATAAATGTGACCAGCAAGAGCTTCAATCGAAGTCTGAAGGATTCATTAGTCACTGACTCTGGTTCTCTTGGATGTTATTACGAGTCATATTCCTGAGGGCTTGGCTTAGTCAGAATATCCACCTGCTAATCTACCTTTTGCTCCTTATCATAGAAAAATCATAGGTAGTTTCAGATGTCATAAATAAGTCGATTGCCTGGCTACAAGCTTTCGACTGAAAGCGAGAGCTCTTGGACCATTTCAGAGAGGAAACGCTGAAGAAGGGAAATAGGTTACGGCAAGCCGGCCACTGGGAGGGTGAAATACACATCCTCACGAGCTCATCCCAGACAGCACACCCTGGCCGTCAGAATCACGGAGCCCCTCTATACCCTGTCTGCTCCATTAATGTGATTTATCTCTTTTAATTTGGGGATGGTTTTATTTCAGGGATTGCTGCATCCCAGAAAAGCCTTGATCTTACCTGTTACACCAAAACAAACAGTCTGTCTGAATAAAATACGGTCGGCTGTTGGTTTCAGGGACTTTGCCATCTGAAGCTCTGTGTGAACGTGTTTTTGTGAGGAAGCTCCATGGCTCTTTCGCAAGTTTCATCCATCCATTTTTTAGATTGCCTGGCTAGAAACTGTCTCCGGTATCTGACCGCTAGTTTTAAATGTCTCGTTAACTCCATTCTCTCATCTTAAACTGTCCACTAGTCACTTTGTAAGTAAAGGAGTAAGAGCATCGAAAATGGAGAACATGGGTCTATTAGCCTGTGATGGTGAGATTTTATGTCAACTTCAACCTGTGGATCATGCAACATGCCTCTGATCCCTCCCCACCCTCCACTATCCTGACCCCAGTACTGCTTCCCACTCTGGACTAGACAGGAGCACGCACATAGGTATAGGCAAGAGATAAAACTCACAACACATGGAATCTGGGAACAGGAATGGGAAAGATACCAAAAGGGGAAGGAGGCAGAGGGGTATTGATCACAATGAATGGCATATAACCACACACTCCCACCCAGAGGGAAGAAAAACAGAAGCCAGAGGGGAAGGGAGATAGCAGTCCATGTGAGATCTGAAAATAATTAACAAACTACCAAAGGGCCATGAGAATTGGGGTGGGGGTGGGGAGAGCTGATCTCAAGGGCTCAATGGAAAGCAAATGTCTAGAAAAGAACGATGGGATATATGTTGGATATAAATGATGTATGGGTTGTAACAAGAGTAGTAAGAGCACCCCAATAAAATGATTTAAAATGAAAAAAATTTAAACAACGTTAAGGGTAGAACCCAACCTGTCTCTCATGTCTCAGTCTGAAGACATGTCCTTGTGGGTGTGGATTTTTTTAAAAGGGACACTAGGAACTTATCTCTCTCCCCCTTGCCCTTCCTGTTTGCTTGGCCTTCTGGGTTTGTCTCTAGGAGTGACACATGTGGGCCACTGGCCCTGTGAGCTGTCAGTGCCCTGCCAGGTTCCCACTGACATTGGATACAAAAGATTCTGCACTCACCAGCCTGGGATCTCCCTTCTCCCCAGTTCACCCTTCTGTTTCATAGGCCTGCAGAAGAGGGTTCCACTAGCTTCAGATCCATGGGCATGAGTTGAATTGGGCTAGGATGCCATCTTGCTATAAAATGACTTCTTGAAAGAAAGTTCTTTCTTATATGCCTGGGTGCCACCAGCTTTACTTCTTTAGTCAACCCAGCTTCACACACAGCCCATGTGAGAAAGCCTTCAATAGAACCAGTATTGATCTCCCTCCCATGGTAACTCAGTCATAATGATATGGGAGCAGAGCGATCCATGGGGCTTTCCTGGCTGAGTTTGGGCAGTTGATGACCCAAGGGTTTCTCCTAGCCCATCTTTGCCCATAGCACAGCAGCACACAGGCTTCCACTGACAGACAGATGGGTGGTGGCTGAACCTGAGGTGTGATGGTCAAGTCTTCCAAAGAGGATTCTACCCCTCAGCCAACACTGTCCTCAGTGGCACATAAAAAAACCCTGGCATTCAAGTAGATGCCACCTCATAGCACCCCCAGACAGGGTTTCCAAGGGTATATATTATATGGGGGCAGGCAGCTTCGTCATTGTCCCACAGAGCTGGTGGATTTGAACTGCGATCTTGAAGTTAGCAGCCCAACCCTTATCAGACAGCACCACCAGGGTGCCTAAATGGGACTGCGCAGGAGCAATGATAAGTCACTAAGAGTAACTAGACATAGAGCGAGGGACCCCTGGTAGCATAGGGGTGACTGTGAATGGCAAGATCACCAGTTTCAGATCACCAGCCATTTGGCAAGGAAAAACATGAGGCTTTCCACTCTTATGACAGGTTAGTTTTAAAAACCCACGAGGACATTTCTACCCAATCTGAAAGGGTTTCTATGCATCAGAATTGACTCGGTGGCAGTGAGTTGAATTTTGTTTTTGAGTAAGAGTGAAGCATTCTACAGATGGATCAATCTACACATGGACAGCAGATGGGGATTTAGTAGTCATGTGATATCAAACGAGACCTTAGAAATCACTGCGTGATAAAGTGGGTACTCATGGACCCCCAGAAATAGAATCTTTACAGGTCATCTTCCTTTGTCCCAGCAGTCCAGCCAGGTGAAGGCTGTACAGGTGGACCATAATGTATGTCCACTCTAGAGTAACACCAGCAGGTCTTATCAACCTGCCTCTACCTTCACTTCTTGATTTTACCAGTGATCTTTGCCTAAAACAGCATATTCTAAACACTCAATAGTCTGTTCTATCACATACTTCACTACACAAGCACTCAACATTTATATCTGGCTCTATCCATAGTGGTTAAATGGTTAGAAAGGACACCATTTTGAGACATAAGCAATGTGTTTACCAGGGGTCCAAGTTTATAATGTTTAGCAGGTGTCAAAGGCCACATCTGGAAAGGAGTTTAAGACATGCATGCATTTTCTTCATTTGCACCATGGTTTATTTTTGTTTGTTTGTTTGATGAAACAAAATGGAGTCCTATTCTATGTGATTTAATTTATATACAATCCATTGGACTTAAGAAAAGAAAAGGAATTGGAGCAGCAATGAAAGTGCTGATATCTTCACAATGATTTGATCAGTTCTACTGTGTAATGTCTAAACACATTCCTAACGACTAGGGAAAGTTGATGTCTAAATGAGCAGGGCTGTAAAAATAGAACCAAATGGATGAGGTATAAAACCCATATAATTGCCTGAGTATCTGAATAGTCACATTATTTTGGTGGCAATGCCATAGAATAGTTGTTTATGTTTGCATATCTACATCATAGGCAGAGCGCAGAGAAATTTGTGAACAAATAAACAATTCAATAATCTGATTCAAAAACCACTTCAGTCACATTAATAAGGAAAATATAAGCCTGTTTGGAGAATTGGTTTGGATTCATTACGTTTCATGGAATATACTACTTTTTATTGTTTGGGTTGATACTTGCAACACTTTTTATTTTAATTCCATAATTTCAAACAACTTTGAACTACTTTCAGTCCATTAGTCTACCATTGATAAAAATCACAACTTCAAGGGAAATATTCAAAGATGGCGACACTGGGGTGACGCAGACATCCATTTTACTAAGTATTAGTCAACACAAAATATAAGATTCTACTATCAATCCTAAGTTTTCCCTGCTCCTTATCCATGCACTTGCAGAAGCATTTATGTCCATAAAGCCAGAATAGAATATTTCTCCCCTCTTAACAACTTCAGAATGCTGTATGCATTCCACAGAGATAATTCCAAGCTAAACACTCATCATCACACAGTTTAGCAACTGCTTTCAGCATGTGGTGCTGAAGTGAAGCCATTAATTATTTGAACTGAAAAATCTTGAAACTAACTGAGAAAGCCATAGGATTCTCTAAGCTGATCTCTACCAATAACAAAGCAGCCCATTGGCCTGGTTACTCAGTGCCTCCCACTAGGCAAATTATGCAGATTTTTCATACATACTTTCTATCATCTAAAGTAGGCACCACTGTTAGTCACGATGTAGGTACTAAAGCTCCCCATTACCTCCAATGACAGCAGAGTCACTTCTGATTGCATTAGCTATGGGTTCTCTGTCATCGACTGTTCCAGAATGATCTGCAGTTAAAGGTGGAAAAATAAGGAGAGGTGGATGTTATATAGGTGAGGGAAAAGAAGATAGTGGAGAATCCATCAGTGCTTTACATCAGAGTAGAATTAGAGGAGTAAACACAGGGACACCTCCCTCCCTTGCCCCCGCCCCCAAGCAATTCATTGCAGAGGTCCACATGGTTGGGCAATTGAGACTGAGAATGGAAATGAGAAAGAGACTGGGTAGGAAACAAACACATCCAACTCTAAGGACTTGTCTAAGGGACTCAGCTTAGCAGAATCTCGGAAACCTGACTAGCTGGCAGAAGGACAAGCTGTGATCAAGAAAAGGAAGAGACACTGGGCACCTGCAAATGAGTGGGTCCTTTCTCTCGACGTGGCATCAGTGCCAGTCGGGGCCGCACAGCTGGACTCAGTCACGTGTCCTTTAACCGTGATGGGGGCTGAGTGGCTGGGGAGCAGAGCAGCCTTCAGAGGGGCCACGTGGCTGAGCTGCACCGCAGAGAGGCAGCCCACGAAGCCCTGCACACCAGCCAGCGCCGTCTCCTGGTCCACGTCACTGTGCTCTGGAAATCCAAGGAGACACTGCACGTCAATCACATGTAAGTGAGCAAACATCATCGTCTTCGGGCAGCAGTGACACATGTACAGTTATCCAAGCCCTCCACCTCCATTTTTTTTTACCTTTGTCTTCATTAAAAGATTCTGATGCTTTAAGTCATTCTACAACTACACTGGTGAGACTTTCCAGATTAAGGAAGACATGTTTGGAAGACAGGCTAGTGAAAAATGACAGGGCAAACTCTCTGGATATGATCAAATACTCTGTATAACTTGGATCAGGTTATGAACGGATGAGGGTCAGTGATATTTCACATTTTAGGAAAGAGCAAGAGAATGGGGAGGTGGGTGAGGGGAGACATCGGACAGCGTTCAAGAAGACAAAATCATAATGTTTTGTAAGTTATCACGGACTCATGGAGGAGGGGGAAGTGGGGAGGGGGTCAATAAATGAAGCGCCAATTCTTTCTCTCCCCCCCCCCCTTCTGAGCCAATTCTTTCTTAAGCGGAAAGAAAATGTTGGGGAATGATGATGGCAACAAAGGTACAAATGTACTTTGCATACATGGACGCATGGATGGATTGTGCTAAGAGTTGTATGAACCCCCAATAAAATGATTCTTTAAAAAAGAAAAGAAAGAGCCAGAGATATGTTCATGATAGGGTTTCTAGGCTACTTGGAAAGGAGACTTGGAAAAGAGGTCAGTTCAACCGCCGAGTCTTAAACCATGAAAGTGGTAGAAGTGAGGAGAACCTGGAACTCAAGCCTCGCTCAAAGTTTCTTTCTCAGGGATCCAAGCAGACAATATGGTCTGACTGACAGCTCATCAGGCTTCCTGGTGGCTTGTGGGGGCTGTTAGCAGAAAGTGTAGCAATTTGAAACCACCAGTTGCTTCAAGAGAGAAAGATGAGTCTTTCTGCGTCTATATAGTATTACAGCCTCTGAAACATACAGGGGCCGTTCTACCCTGTCTGATAAGGTCACAGAGTCAGAATGGACTCCGTGGCTATAAGTTTTGAGACAGTATTCTTTCTGAACCTACCCCAACCTGCAAGGGGAAGAGTACCATAATATATTGGCATGAGCAGTTCCTAGTGTCTCTCCCTACCAACTGGTCACAACCTACTGTCTATTTGTCTTACTTCAATGGCTTTAGGACCGCCCCCCCCCCCATTGTCCACTGGCTTGTAGTCAATGCCAACCCATAGTGAGCCCCAGAGCCTTAGAGTTCCCCAAATGCTAAATCTTTCTATGAGCTTGCAGCCTCATGGTTCTTCCACAGAGCAGCTGGTGGGTTTGAACTGCCGATGCGGTGGTTGGTGGCCAAGGCACTCACCACGCCCCACCAGCAGGCTTCCCCCCTGATCGCCAGAGCTTGGTAAGTGTAGGACTGCTATAGGAACAGGGATGGATTTGGATGCCAAGCCAATACTGACAGAGAAAACGAAGTATCAAGCTTGCCACTTGTTGGAGACCATGCGATGCAAACAAGGGGGATTAGTGGTGCATTTTAAGATCCACATGCATCAGGATAAGATGCACCCAGGCACGCCCAGGCGGTCTTGACATGGTCAGAAAATTCCTGCTCTCTACTGCCTCCTTGTGGGTGCAGACAGATTTTGTATTTGTTTCTCTTAAAAACAAACTAATAAGTATTTTTTAAAAATCATCTTATTGGGAACTCATACAGCTCTTATCACACTCAAAATATCCATCCATGTGTCAGGCACATTTGTACATTTGTTGCCATCACTGTTCTCAAAACATTTGCTTTCTACTTGAGCCCTTGGTATCAGCTCATTTCTCCCTGCATCCCCACTTTCCTCCCTTAATAATTTATAAATTATTATTATCTGCCATGCCTTACACTGTCTGGTGTCTCCTTTCACCTACTTTTCTATTATCTGTCCCCCATGGAGGGGGTTGTATCTAGATTCTTGTAATCTGTTCTCCCTTTCTATGCCACTTTTCTCCACCCTCCTGGTCTCACCACTGGTCCTAAGTGGTTCATCTCTCCTGAATTCCCCATGTTTCCATTTCCCATCTGTACCAGTGTACATCCTCCGGGCTAGCCTGATCTGCATGGTAGAATTGGGATCATAGTGGGGAGGAGGAAAAGCATTTAGGAACCTGAGGAAATTTGTATGTTTCATCATTACTACACTGTACCCTGACTGGCTCATCTCCTCCCCCATGACCCAAGAGTATGTCCAGTTGCCTACAGATGGGCTTTGGGTCCCCCCTCTTCACTCTCCCTCAGTTACAATGATATGATTTTTTGTTCTTTGATGCCTGATACCCAGTCTCTTTGACACCTCATGATCACACAGACTGGTGTGCTTCTCCTATGCGGGTTTTGTGGTTTTTGAGCTAGATGGCCGCTTGTTTACCTTGAAGCCTTAGACCCCAAATGCTATGTATTTTGATAGCCAGTCACCATCAGCTTTCTTCACCACATTTGTTTACACACCCATTCAACAAACAAGTATTGACTGAGTGTTGGTTACATGGTAGAGTGGTGGTGTAGAGGTTACACCTTGTGTTGCTAGCTACAAAGTCACCAGTTTGAAATCACCAACGACCTCATGGAGAAAGAGGAGGCTTTTGAGTCCAATAGCAGTTATATAGTTTCGCCAACCCGCAGGAGCAGTCCTTCCTTGCTCCCCCAGGGTCCCTATGAACCAGTATTGACTGCGTGGCAGTGAGTTTGCTTATGTGCTGGACACTGCTGGAGGGATGGGCACAGGTTCTTAATGACACCTGACATTAGCTGCAAGAGAATTCTATTCCCACTATTGGCATGAGACCCATCCGTCCAGAAGCTGAGTGATTTGGCTGGAACTGCACAGCTGCCGGCACAACCCACTGGACCCCAGCTTTGCCTCCACGCCACAAGCTTCTTTCACTCATCTCTTTCTCTCTGACTGGCACAGAAGTCCCTTCACTCAGGTGAGATCTTTCCTGGGTCCTGTTTCCATGTTTCTATGTTGGCTGGAGGGCTCTTTTGGCACCTCCAATCTCATGACCTGTCTTGTGACAGCTAGTGTCTTGAAGGGCACCTTCTTTAGGATTCCATTTTCACCCACATCATATTACTACACATAAAAATGCTGAAGAAAGGTTTAGTATCCCGAGTAACCTACCATTCTCTCTATAAAGGTGCTGGGCAATCAGAGGGACCACGTGGCTCTCCCATTGGCCTTTAGCTCATCCCAGGGGAGAAGGTACAGATTCCCAGACTTTGTAACCCAGGAGGTCAGGGTCTCATCCCTGAGGGTATCTAGCCTCTCAGGCAACAACAGGCCAGAATTGAACTGCCCCCATTGAGTTTCTAAAGCTATGGTTGCAGCAATGTTTGAGCACATGGTTGTTCACAGAAAGGTCAGTGGTTCCAACTCACTAGCCTCTCTTTGGGACAAAGATGAGACTGCCTGTGTCTATAAATATTTACAGCCTTGGAATCCCAATCGAGACCCTATTCTAGAGAGATTCTTTGAACCAGATATGACTCAATGGAAGTGGGTTGCTCTTTAGCGAAGCTGTGCAGGGATTAGCGGGTCTGACCTGACTTTTTGGTTGGCAATGGAGTGCTTTAATATATGTACCACCAGGACTCCTTTTCCTGGAGAGTACTGAGGGACCAATATCTCCTGCTCACAGTCTAGACCATGAGCTCCTAAGGGGGTCATGGTTGACCCTTGGCATTATCTTGAAATAGAACAGGTGCTGCATCTGTGTGCACGTAGCCAAGGGGTCATCCTGGTCCCACCAACACAGCGTTGAATATACATTCCAACAGCCATATTTTCAGAAGGCTGGTTTGGAGTTGAACTACTTCAATAAAAACTGAAAAAGAGAATACTTTAATAAAAGTGATTTTTGTAATACTTCTGCAAGGCGAAAACCTTAAATAAAATATCCAGTGGCCTCAAGAAACCTGAGCTATTTAATAGTAAAAATAAAAGAGGGAAAGAGACAAAAGACAAGACACCGTAGTTCAATAATCGGACAGCTGAGTGAGACTCCCTAGAGCAGTCTAAGGAAAGCTCAGAGTGTGTGGCTATTCAGAGGGGTTTCAGAATAAAAGCTTCGTGACCTAAATCCCAAAAGCCAGCCACTGCAAACCCTGTGGAGACAGCTCTTACTTTGGTATGCACAGCATCACTAGGAATGATGTCGGCAGCTACTTATTTATTGTGATTCTCTGAATAGCCTGTAGATCCCTATTCCGGTTTCTTCTGAGCTCCTGGGTGTGCTATTACTCCCTTCCATGTGTTTTAAAATCTGGAATTTTATCAGACTCTTCCTAGAGGTGTGTCTCCCTCATGCCCTCTGTGCGGACCTTGGAGAGGCCCTTCCCTCCCTGTTTCACTTGCCAATACCCTCCTTTTCCTGTAAGCATGTGAAGACTCAAAACTCACTGCTGGCTAAGTGAGACTGACTCATAGCAGTCCTGCAGGAGAACCGCCCCTGTGCGTTTCTGAGACTCGAACTCTTTATGGAGCCCAAAGCCTCATTGTTCTCCTATGGACAACTGGGGATTTCCAAGTGCTGAACTTCAATGAGTCGCCCCATGTATAATCTGCATATCGTTTGATAAAAATGCTATGATCTGTAGACAATTGGACATTCCCTTACAGACGATTGACAAGGAAGATACCAGCTAGCCAGGCTGCAGCAGATCACGGATGAAACCTATGACTTTTCTCAAGGTCTTTAGTGACACCCACCCCCACTCCTCATCTTTTTACAAATCTGGCTAGACCAGGGCAGACCCATGGGTACAGATAAGAACCGGAAATACAGAGAATTCAGGACAGAAAACCCCCAGGATCAATAATGAGAGTAGCAATATCAGAAGGGGAAAGGGAAGGTGAGCGGAGGAAGAGGGAACCGATCACAATGATTTACTTCTAATCATCTCCAAAGGGGAAGGACGGCAGAAAAGTAGGTAAAAGGGAACATCAGTTGGTGTAAGACATGGGGGGAAATGGTAAATTATCAGGGGTTTATGAGTAAGGGAGTGTGAGAGAGGAGGAACCTGAGCTGATACCAAGGGCTCAAGTAGAAAAAAAGTTTTGAAGATGATGATACGATGATACCAACATATGTACACGTGAACTTGGTACAATAGATGGATGTGTGAGTTGTGGTAAAAGCTGCACGAGCCCCCAATAAAATTATTCTTAAAAATGTTACTAAAGAAGAAAATCATTAGAATCCAAGATATTAACCCCCTAAACCCAACTGCCATCAAGTTGATTCTGACTCACAGCAATCTCATAAGACAACAGAGAAGCGATCCCTAGTGTTTCTGAGAACGTCAATCATTGCAGGAACAGGCAATCTCATCTTTGTCCTCTCAGAACAACTAAGTTTGAAGTGTTAACCTGGTGGTTAGCAGCCCAATGCTGACTCCACAGCATCACCTAAAATTCTTTAAGATATGAACCACTTGCAGTTTACAAATACATTTTGTTCTTGTTCTGTTATTGAGAATGTACACACAGACCATGCAGTCACTCAATGATTCCTACTGTACAGTTCAGCCACATTGACTGCATTCTGTGCACGGCACAACTTTTCTCATCTCCCTTTCCCAAATAGGCACCCCCCCCCCATTAATACAAATGCACCATCCCTGAAGCTTCCTTTCTAATCTCTTACATTGCTATTGTCAGGCAACCTCATATTGGATTTAGAGTTGGCGAGCTTTTTAATCTTGCAGAAATGTCTGCTTTTGTTTTCTCAGCTGGGAAAATTTCATCTATTGTATATGAAATTATTGTTTCACCTTTATCCTTTTTATTATTCTAGAATTCCAATTATTCACATTATTCTCCCCTATACATTCTCTAAATCTACTTTATTTCCCCTCCTGAGTTCTATTCCTGAGACTTATTTCCGTGTGGGTCAGAATGTTTCAGCCACTTCATCTTCCAAGTGACGATTCGAGTATCAGCCACAATCTGTCTTTCCGGCTGAATTCTGTAGTTTAGGAAAAGCCCTATTTTTTTTTTACTTCCCCACAGCCATCTTATTTTTTACTAGAATTTTCTTAAAGTGCTCTTAGCAAGATTCATTCCTGCTGTTGTCTGTGTCCTTAATAGCTTTACTTTGAGAGGGGGATGGATCCGGAAGTTTTATTTACTCTCCTATTTGTTTACAGTTGGATTCTCTTATGCAGTTGTTGAGTTGCTGCTAGGTTCCAACTCAGGGCGATCCTGCACAAAAATGTAGAATGAAACGCCACTGGGTCCTTCACTCTCCATAGAAAGTCCTCACCTTTGAAGCCATTGTTGCAGGCACTGTGCCAATCTCTGTCTTTTTCGGTGACCTACACTTAACCAAGCATGATGTCCTTTTCCAAGGATTGGCCTCTCTTGGTAACTTGCTCATGGTAGGTGAGACAAAAATATCACTTAAGGAGCATTGTGGCTGTACTTCTTCCAAGACAGATGTACATGTCCTTCTGTCAGTTCGACGTGTTTTCAGTATGTTTTTTCCAACATCGTAAGGCAAACGCATCCATTCTGTGGTCTTCCTGATAATGTGTCACTTCCACCTGCATAGGAGAAGCATAAAACCCCAAACTCATTGCCATCCAGTCGATTCAGAGGGGAGTTCCTCTTTAAGAAGTAGAAAGACTCGCTTTCCCCATTGGAACATCTTATGGTTTTCAAACTGCTAGCCTTGTGGTTAATAGACCAGCAGTTAACTAACTTTGTCACCAGGGTGCCTACACATTCATGTGAGGCTCCTTCTACAAGCATCGACTAGACCCAAGCAGAATCAAAGCCCTCATAATGTGAATCTTTTCTCTGTTTATCATGATAGTACCTATGGATCTGGTTGTGAGGATTCAGGTTTTATTTATGTTCATTTGCAATCCATACTGGAAGCTGCCATCCTTGGTCTTCATCAGCAAGGGCTTCGTGTTCTTTTTCTTTTCAGCAAGCAAGGTTGTGTCACCTGCCTGCCACTGGTTGTCAATAAGCCTTCCTTCAAGACTGATGCCATCTTCTTCTTCATATAATCCAATGTCCAGGATTATTTGCCCAGCATATAGATTGAATGAGTATACTGAAAGGGTAGAACCCTGATATGTAACTTACTTTGTGTATGTAGTTGGTTTTTTGTTTCTGTTTTTATCTACTTGTTGGTGCTTGGCTATGTGCTTGCTTAAAATGTGTCCATGAGCAAGTGTGGTAAAGGAGGCTGATGTGCCTGACTATCAAGGGATGCAGTGTCTGGGGTCTTAAAGGCTTGAAGACAAACAAGCGGCCAATTAGCTGAGAAACAACAAACCCACAGGGAAGAATCACAGGGAAGATCACAAGGTGTTGAAGGGATCAGGTTTCGGGCATCAAGGAACAAAAAAAAAATCTTATCATTGTGAATGAGTGGAAGTGCAGATTGGGAAACCCAAAGCCCATCTGTGGGCAACTGGATATCCCCTTACAAAAGGGTCGCTGGGAGGAGTAAAAGCACATCATGGTGCAGTAAAAGCACAACTCTCCTTTAGTTCTTAAATGCTTCTTTCTCCTCCCCCTCTGCATTATCATGATCACAATTTTACCTTAAAAATCTGGCTAGACCAGAGGATGTACACTGGTACAGTTAGGAACCGGAAACATGGGGGATCCAGGTCAGATAAACCACTCAGGACCAGTGGTGAGCGTGGGGATATCAGGAGGGTGGAGGAAAGGTGGAGTAGAAAGAGGGAACAAATTATAAGGATTGACATATAACCACCTCCCTGGGGGATAGACAACAGAAAAGTAGGCAAAAGGAGATATTTGACAGTATAGAATACGACAAAATAATAATAAGTTATAAATTATCAAGGGCTTATGGGGAGTGGGGAGGGGGGATGAGGAGCTGATATTGAGGGCTCAAGTAGAAAGTGGATAGTTTGGGAATGATGATGGCAGCAGATGTGCAGATGTGCTTGACACTATGGATGGATGGATGGATGGATGGATGGATGGATGGATGGATGGATGGATAGTGATAAGCATGTACAAGGCCCCAATAGAATTACTTTTTTTAATGGGAGAGACACAGAGGCTGTACAAGGATGGCTGTCTGAATGGTTCCTGGAAGGTGCCTACCATTTCTTTTGAACTTCAGGAGCAAGAGATGGCAGTGTGTTTTCCATAAGGATTTGCAGTCCCCAGAACCCAGTGGTCTTGCTCTGTTCTGCCTGTAGCGTTTGGAATAGTCTTAATGGCAGTGGGTTTGGGCTTGGGACTACTTGAAAGTTGACAGCTGAAATCTACTCAGTGTCTATACCAAAGAAAACCTTGCTTATCTGATGGTGTGAGGGTAACAGCCAGGACAACTCTATGGGGACAGCTCTCTGCAACACGGGGGTCTGTCATGGCTCCCTCTAGGCTCCATGGGAATGTAATTGGCTTGTGGTTTCATTACTGCCTGGGCCCCATGGACATTTCCTAATGAAACACATTGCTTGGTTTCTTGACTGCTGCTTCCCAAAGCATAGACTGTGGATTTGAGCAAAATGGAATCCCACCCCACGCTGGCGATCAAGAAAAATCGTGCAAACCACGCCTATTTCTGATGACTCCATCCCAACTCATAGGGACCCTAAAGGGCCGAGGAGCTGTTAACCTTTGTGGGAGGAGAAAGGCAGGGTTTTCTCCCAAGGAGCATCTTATGGTTCCACCGCCTGACCTCTAAGTTAACATCCCAATGCCTGTTCCACCCTACTGCCAGGCTAGAGAACAGGCCTCAGAGAAGGAGCACACTGTCCTTTCCATTGCTGACCTGTCCCCCTGGAGACCACGGATCTCTGCAAGCCAGGGAGGTCTCTGAGCCCCACAATGCAGCCTCTGCCCAGTTTTCCTCCACTCCAGCAAGCTCTCTTCTCACCCAAATGATAAGGAGGCCCCCACCTTTCTTAATGACTCCTTACAACTCCTCTGGTTTGCTGAGCTGAACCACCAAGCCTTGGCTTGAGGAGGGTTGAAGGGTTGTAGTTGGAATTGGGGCTGGGGGAATGTGCAAGGGGCTCAACAGCAGTGAAAGAGCCCTGGGGGTGCAGTGGGTCAGCAATCGATTATTCCCCAAACTGTGGGCAGTTCAGAAGACGGGGCCCTCTGACTCAGTGAAGATGTACAGCCTTGGAAACTCTATGGGGTAGTTCTAATCGGTCCTGTAGGGTCGCTCTGCATCTGAACGGACTACATGGCATTGAGTTAGCAGAAACTGTCCAAGAACTGAGTCGAACCAAAATTGACATCTATATTAAATTACGTATCTATAAAGCCAGCATTAGAAAGACTTCACATCAGACATCTGCATTGCGTGCTAGCAATGCAGATGATTGCATTGATTGGTGAGACGTTGGCAAAAGCACGGTGCCTTTAAGAGATCTAATTAAACTTTCTTCTGTGTCCCTTGGCTTTGAAGTGAGTTTTTGCATAAAAGACTGCTGACAGATTGGAGATTGCTCTTAAAGCTCTTTTGAGGAGATTAAGTGGACATCCTCTTCCTTCTGACCACACGTCTTTATTTACATCTGGCCCCGAAGAGTCGCTGCAGTGGTCACTGCAGCACTTGGAAAGTACTTCCTGGCTCAGTTGCCTCCAAGGAGATAAATGAATATATGGGCCATCGCCTCAAATTTATACCACACACTGCTCAGATGGGTGGAGACAGTCTTCGGGCTTTTAGAAAATTGTTCTATTATAGGAAATAATCCATGAACAAAACTCAGAACTTACTTTTACAATGCACTATTGGATAGAGAGAGGAGCTGCAACTATTAACTATAGAGGAATCATGTTTCAAGTTCCTTGGATGCAACCTATTGCTTTCCTTATCAGCATGGACAGCCAATGAATTACTGTCACTATCATTCTTGTGCCATTATAATTTTGACATAGAAAATACAATAATTGCAAATTTCCTTCAGCCTTTTAACTGTCATTTTTTTGTTGTTGTGTGACAGAACTCACTTATCAGGCAATTGCGACACATAATAATGCTACACAGGGCTTCAGAGACTGGAAATCTTTATGGGGGTAGCCAGCCTCATCTTTCTCGCCCCAACTGGCCTGGTGGGTTTGAACTTAAGATATTGTAGCTAGCATCCTAATATCTAAGTCTTAGAGCCAGCACATGACTATGGGCCACAGTATATTACGAATCACAGTTTAGATGTGTTTTTCCTGAGAGGTTCTATGCAATTTTAAGACTATTTGGGGATCTTAATTTAGTTTTCTTTTTCATTTTTCCTCCATACATGAATGAACCAAGGTCGAACAAAAGTTTAATAAAACAGCAAAGAAACACCTGCATATTTCCTTTGATTGATTACATCTGAAAGAGGTCTAGTTTTATATATTTTGATGGGGTAGGGTCTGGGGGGTAATATTTCTCTTAAGGGAACTGAAGAGAAACATAGACTAATCACTCACTTTGACAAGGGAACCTATAGACATTGTGAAGAAAGGAGTTAATGAAAAAATGGCATCAAGCTGCCTGCTGTTTCTGAAGGAAAACCAAAAAGAAAGGAATTACTGGTTCTCCTGTCTCCAGAACTCTTTTATACCAAGGAGAATAAACTCTAGGAACAACTGACTCCGCTGTTAACAAGCGTTGCTAACAGATATTGAGCAACCTGGGAATCTTTGGACAACAATATTAAATTGCACTATGACGATGATGGAGATCACCTCGAATGCCTAATTACACTTCATAGACACCACCAGTAGACATCAAATCCTGCCGCCATTATTCTGACTAGCTCTGTGGCCTGTAGTCAACTCACCTGGTCAGCAGCTCTTTGCTAAAGACCCTGTATCCACACCTCTGCCAACGGCTCCCCCTTTCTCTTCCATCAACGGCTGCTACTTAATAAGTTGACTCTCTGTAGTGGCAATGCCTGGCTATGGCTTTGCTTTATTCATCCTGTTTCAACTTCTCAATTAGAAAACTAATGAATCTATATCATTGCCATCGATGAATATATATCATTGCCATTGACTTGGCGGTGACTCACAGTCACCTTAGAGGACACACTAGAATTGCCCCTTTGGGTTTCTGAGACTGTAAATACTCATGAGTCTCAGTGGCTTCATCTTTCTCCTGAGGAAGAGTTAGTGAGTTCAAGACTCTTACTTTTTGGTTAGCAGGTTCGTACATAGTGCCACCAGGACCCTGGCTTCCAAATGTTTACAGAAATATTCCATTATTTTAAAAACCCATTTTCCATAAACTTGTGGACCCAAACCCAAACTCACTGCCATCACGTCCACGCTGACTTAGGGCAACCCTATAAGGCAGGGTAGAGCCATCCATCCCTGGCAGTTTCGGAGACTGTAACTACAGAAGTAAAAAGCCTCGTCTTTCTCTTTCAGAGGAGCTGGTGGTTTTGAACAGCTGATCTGGCTGATCATAGCCAAGTGCTGTACAATCTTCCGCCACCGCTCCAGAAACTTCTCAAAGCAATTTGGACTTTGTGATTTAAAACAACAACAACCACATGTGATCGTTTTTTAAAATGCAAGGAGATGCACATTTCATGATGCCAAATTGCCAAATGAAAGAAACGGTGACATCATCAGAGGATACTGGCTCCTCCCACTTTCCATCCCATTATTTAGGAGCCCTGGTGGCTCCACAGATTAACTACAAGGCTGTGAAAGCAAGTGGTTGACAGTTCAAACCCACCCACAGGTACCACAAGATAAAGACCTGGTGATCCTTTCCCCAAAGATGACAGTCCAGCAACCCTTACAGGGAAGTTCTACTTTGTGACATGGGGTTACGAGTGAATGGAAATGGATCCACCATACCCACCAGCAACCCTAGCACCTGACCTGTGGTCAAAATACAATGATACATTTCTCTCACGGTCTTGAATGATCTATGAGTTTGGGACAGGGCACTTCTGATCGATGTTCATGTGTCATGGTGATGAGAACAGAAGTCTTTACATTCATAAATGGGGTCCGTTCAAAGTGACAGCAAAGAGAATAAAGGCTCCACAAGAGTGACATCAGACTACGCACTGAGGTCGCTCTAGGATATTTAAATTACTGGAATAGTCACACTTACGGAATCAGATGAATCAAAAAGTGTGTGTCTGTCTTTACTTCTCTTAAAAAATTTGTGTGTGTGAATGGTAAATATATGGGGAATGACCCATTTGTGATTTTAAAATCTTCTCTTGTATGAGTCACTGACATAATTCATGTTTATTCTGTTGTTCAACCATCACAATTAACAGTTTCCAAATTGTCTATTATCTCAGGAGTCATTCCACAAGATGTTTACAAAATCACAGTAATCTAGTGTGCCCTTTCTTCCAGCAAGAAATGCACTCTCTACACAATTTCTAAATGTTCAATTCAATGACATTGATTACAGGAAGTTGAAATAACTTTCACGTTAGGTACTTCTGACACATTGAAGATGACTCTTGAAACTCTTCTGAGGAGACTGAGTGGATGTCATTTTCTTTGCTGACCACATGATTTATTTGCATCTGGTCTAAGCAGCACTGCAGTGTTCTGAGTGCACTTGCTGGCTCGCTGCCTCCGAAGAGAAAGATGATCTTGATGGCCCGTCCCTTTTGATGTAGCCCAAATGAGTGGAAGCAACCAATCTTTTGTCTGAAATCGTAAGACAACTCTAAACATAGATCCAGGCACAGAGCTCAGATTAATGGTGAATTATGAATGAGGAAGCAAAATAGCCTATTGATTAGGGAGCACCTGAACTGAGCAACTGGGCTTCAAATTTTGGTCTTCCCACCTCAGCTTTGAAGGAACAAGAGATTAACATTGACAAAGTGCTAGTCCCAGAATATCTGACGGGTGATCAGGCCTGAGAGAGTATTTCTACTCTCACGGCAATGCTGTTTGTCGCTGTTGTTAGCTTCCTTGATCAATGTCCACTAGGGAAGTTTGTGAACACCAACTGCAGTCTAAAATGATGCCCATCATTCCCACCCCGTTTATGAAAGGAGTACTGGATTCTACGGAAGAACCCAAGCATGAAGTGTGAAAATGCTTAGCAGAATTCACATTCTCAGTGTAACCCACTCTTTCTGGAGTCATGGCCGTTTGTTGGAGGAAATGGAGTTGTTTCTGACTCGTGCGTGACCCTAGACACAACCCAACACTTTATTGCCAGGTCCTGCAGCATCCTCACCGCCTTGTCATGTTTGAGCCCGTCATTACAGCCACCACATCAATTCATCTTGTTGAGGCTCTTCCTCTTTGCCCACTGCCCTCCCACTTTGCCCCGCATGCCAGCCTTTTCGAGGGAGTTGCCTCTCTCTCCAACATGTCCAAAGAAGGTGAGACAAAGTCTCCCTAAGCACACCTCTAAGGAGCTCTTTTGCTATACTGCTTCCAAAATAGATTTGTGTGTTAAATGGACAGTTTGCATATTTTCGATATTCCTCACACCAGCCCTGAAATTCAAATGCAATCAATGATCCTTTGGTCTTCCTTATTCAAAGTGCAGTTTTCACAAACACACATGGCAATTGAAAAATACCAGGGTGTGGGTCCAGCATGCTTTAGTCCTCAAAGTAGCGTCTTCGCTTTTCAGCACTTTAAAAAGGCGTGGAACAGATGTACCCCATGGGATGTGGGTGTCATTTGAGCTCATGATTACTGCGCTTATAAGCAATGGTTGTGGATCCATACAAGATGAAGTCCTTGACAAGTTCAGTCTTTCCTCTGCTTCTCTTGATGTTACCTATAGGTCTAGTTGTGAGGATTTGGGTTTCATTTACATTGAGTTATAGTGAAGGCTATAATCCTACATTTCCATTAGGTAGTGCTTCAAGTCTTTTTTTTTTTTTTTTTTTGGCTTTCAGCAAACAAGATTGTGTTGTGTGGATGGTTGTTTATTAGCCTTCTTCCAATTCAGTTAACACATATTTCTTACATAGTCCAGCTGATCTCTGATTGAATTAATATGTTGACAGGATACACCTTTAAGACACAACTTTGCTAATTTTAGACCATAAAGTATCCCTGTGTTCTGTTCATAAAACTGCTTCTTAATCCATGCACAGGCTCCAGGTAAGCACAATTTATGTGTTACGGAATTTCTATTTTTCTCCAGGGTAACCAGAGTTTATTTATTTATTTCCTTTTTATATCATTTTAATGGGGACTCATACAACTCTTTTCACAATCCAGACATACATCTATCATGTCAAACACATTTGTACAATTTTTGCCAGCATTCTCCTCAAACATTTTATTTCTACTTGAGTCCTTGGTATCAGCTCCTCATCACCCTCCCCCCACAATGAACCCTTGAATTTATAAATTAGTATTATTTTGTCATGTTTTACACTGTTTCACATCTCCCTTCACCCACTTTTCTGTTGTCCATCCCCTAGAGAGAGAGTTACATATAGATCCTTGTAATCATTTCCCTCTTTCTCTCCCACCTTCCCTTTCCCCTCCTAGTATCACTACTCTCAGTATTGGTCTTGAAGGGTTCATCTGTCCTGGATTCCCTGTGTTTCTCACTCTTTTCTATACCAGTGCACATGCTAACCAGAGTCTCTTATGTTCCACAGAGTCAAATGCCTTTGCATATTCAGTGAAACACAAGTAAACATCTTTCTGTGGTTCTCTGATTTCAGCCAAGAGGTATCTGACATTAGTAGTGATATCCCTTGTTCCTCCCTCTCTTTTGATTTTGGCCTGAACCTCCGGCCCCTCCCTGTCAATGTCTGCTGCTACAATTGTTGGTTGGTTATCAGCAAAATTTTATTTGCATGTGCAGTTGATATTGTTCTATGTCTTGAGCATTCTGTTGGATCACCTTTTTTTGGAATGGCTACAAATACGAATCTCTTGTTGTCAGTTGGCCAAGTAGCCGTCATCCCTGACATAAACCAGTGAGAGTTTCTAGTGTTTCATCTGTTTGTTGAAACATTTCTGTTGGTATCTCAATTCCTGGAGTCTTGCTTATGGCTAGCACTTCCAGTGCAGCTTCGACTTTTTCCTTCAGTCTCATTGGTTCTTGCCCATATGCTAGCTCTTGAAATGGCTGCATATCGATGAGTTATTTTTGGCACAGTGACAGCATATTCTCTCCCTCTTATCTTGATGCTTCCTGCATTGTCCAATATTTTGCCTGCAGAGCCTTTCAAAATTACAACTTGAACCTTAACGATTTTCCTCAGTTCATTCAGTTTAAGATATGCTGAATTTGTTCTTTCCTTTTTGATTTTTCTAATTCCAGATTTTTACACATTTCATTATAATACTTTACTCTGTCTTTCAAAGTTTCTGCTCATCTCTTTGATTTAATGATATTTTCCCCCTTTCGCCTTAGCAACCCTGAGTTTTAAAGCAACTTCCTGAGTCTCTCCCAACATTCACTTTGATCTTTTCTTCCTTTCCTGTCTTCAAATGACCTTTTACTTTTTTGAGCATGATGTTCTTGATCTCTCCCATAGCGCACTGAGTCTTCTATTTAATGAAGTCAATCTGTCCTTGAGATGATCTTGAAATTCATGTGAGATAGACTCATTGAAAACCCCATAATGAGGGTTGAGCCCCGGTGGCAGAAGTGGTTGAGTGCGGGACTGCAGCCCGTGGACTTGGCAGTTCAAATCCAGAGGCAGCTTTCAGGAGCAGAGCTGGGTAGCTCCCACGACCACCAGAGGGCAGTGATGCCCCCCCCCAAAAAAAACCCATAAGGAAAAACAAAATTAGTAAGTGTACAGACATGTGACCTCCAATCACAAGGAACATAACTGACCAAAGATTTCAACTTGGAGAATTTGAAGTCCCTGGTCAAGTGCCCCAAGGGCTGCATCTCCTTAATGGCTGATGTTCTCTCCCTGGGAACACAGGACTCTACTGACAACTAACTGTGACTCAAGAACTCCCCAATGGATTTGCCAAGCCTTTTTTAGACTGTACAACTCTTTAGACCACTTCTTTCTAACTCTCCTTCCCAATATCTTTCTTTTTTTTTGAATGATCAGTCTGGTTTTAATGAAATCCATAAAGTTCAAGATAATCCCTTTATGAAATGAACGTCAATCTGCCCTCTTCTTTAATTCAATGCATTGAATGCAAGGTAGTCACCTTGTGAAGGCTTTAGTATTATTAATACAGTACACAGTCCTTGAAATAATGCATACCAAATAGGACTCATTTCATTTTCAGTCACATAGGGTGCCATCTTCCCATATTTAAGTGATTTTTTTTTCATGTGGAGGATATCCTTAATACTAAATAAGAATTCTGCAATACAACTGTACTTAAGATTTGAAAATAAAATCGGGTAGCAGGTGTGGAAAGGATCTCTCTATAGCTAAGGGGAAACAACTGTACTTAGCTCTCTGAGGAACTCCCTTATCCACCCCAATCACAAGTTTCTCTTACATCTCTATGTATCTTAATGAATCCTGTGGGTTTAATCTACGGTGACCAGAAGTCCTGCTTTTTAACATTTGTCCCACGTCCCATGGCATTTTAAAATAAAATAAATATATTACAATACTATTTTTGTGTTCTACGAAAATTTTTGTTGCTCCATATAGACCAATTTTTTCATCAAGAACCCCACCCCCACCTCTGGTCAATGGTGTCCCGCTTAAAATCTGGTCACTATAGCCCCATCATGGTGAGTGTTTCTTGAAGGATCCCTGACTAGCACAGTAAGGAATTCAAGATTGACGACCTCTCTTTGAAAAATTAGCACTTCCCTCTGACCCATCTTGATAGTCTATTTTACTCTCAATCAATATTGGAGATTAACATAATAATAATAACATGCTACAGTGGAGTCATGGCGGCACAGTGGGAAGGGTGTTGGCCACCTATCCAAACGGTTGGTAGTTCAAACACACAAGTTTCCCCAAAGCACTCCGGTGTTATAAAGAGTGTTCGCTTTGGAGAGGCTTGAGGGCAGTTCTAATCTTTCCTATAAGGTTCCTGTGCATTGGAATTGACGCAAAAGTAGCAGGGTAATAGACAAGAGAGCATTGTGTTAAAAACATACATAGAATTAAATATATTCATAAATAATTAGTCTTCTTTGAATTGTCTTAAATTATTTTAATGGAGCATTAGTCCATGGTCATGACCCAAATCTTAGATAACCCTAACTTTTTTACTTATAGCTTTATGAGAAAATGCTGATTCATATTATATACTTCCCTGCCAAATTTGAGGTTTAGTCTTAACTTTCAGCATGAGTGATAGGCAGTTGAGTAATATGCAATTCTTGTATAAAAACATTAACATCTTTAATTACACACTAATCTACATTCATTTATAAGAAGAGAAACAAATATGTATATAATGAATATTATTATTCTCCTGTTTGATTAATACAATCTTTCTCATGAAAGGCAGATCAATTTCTTAATTATTTGATAATATACTTTCCACATTCTACTTACAAATAATATTTTCTTCAATAACTCTGGCATGAAATCTGAGCACAGGATTTCTTCAGAAACATTATTTTGTCAATAGTCAATGTAATTGTTAATTTTTTACTGTTATGGCTTGTTTTAATGTACATGCCTCATCTCCCTGGATAAACTCTTGGCATCAGAAGTTGTCTTAATCTTTTTTTTATGACTATCTGTCACAATCTCTGGTACTAAAAGTTGCCAACGAATGGAGTTGAGTCAATTGTAGTTTGTAGTAACCGTGTGGATGCAGAGAAAACTGTGCCCCCAAGAGTTTTTAATGGTGTTTTTGAAGTACATATTCATGTTTTTCTTCCAACTTGCCTCTGGGTGGATTTGAACAGCTGACCTTTTTGGCTAGCCCCAGGGATTCCATCTGGCATAATATTGTGCACAACAGGTCTTTTTAACTCACATGTCTTCTTGCTGTCAGTAAATACATACCAAGCTCATTGTTCCACTCCTGGATTGCTACCCAAGCAGAAATGGAGGGGAAAGGATGCCTCTAAGATTATCAGTTACACATGCTTTAATTTGGTGAATAATAACTGCAGTCCTTTGGGCTGGAAGCCTATTGGTATAGTGTCTGAGCACTTAGTTGTGAACAGTGAGGTTGACAGTTCAAGCCCACCAGACACTGCAGGAGAAGGAAGCAGTAGCTTGCTTCAGTAAAGATTAATGGCCTTCACAATCTTGTGGACCAGGTACTCTGTGTCCTACAGGGTCACTATGAATAACAATGAGATTTTTTTTTATTGTTGGACAAAGATAGGCAAGCTTGTTGTTGTTGCTGTTGTTACTGGTAGGCGCCAAGGAGTTGGTTGTGGCTTAGAGAGAGTCTATGCAAAATAGAAAGAAACAATGCCAAGTCTTGGGTCACTCTTCCAATAATTGTTTATGATTGGGTAGCCATGGGTACAGTCATCATGTCAAGCCATCTCAATGACAGTCTGCCTCTTTCTCAATGACCCTCTACTTTACTTCTGTGTCCTTTGCCAGGCAGCATGGTGCTCTGTAAAGGGCAGGCTTCACCCTCTGGTATCTTCAGCCCTGCCCTATTCCTGCCTTCTCCAGGGATCTCTGTCCTTTCCCCCAGCCACCCGTTCTTGACCTGCCCTACAGCTGAGAACCACTGGGAGTGGACCAGCTTCCGCAGGTAACTGCAGCTGCTAGGTTTTTGTCATTGTTGGTAGTGAGGTTGGTGTTTGTTCCCCCACCCCCACCCCCACCCCCACCATCTATGGCTTCCTATGCTCTGCTCTAGTTATAAGTGCAGTCAAGCTCACCAACATTATTATTATATATTTTTCAAGATGATGGTCAGAAATGCCTAAGTTAAGTTTTCTAAGTTAAAACCCCAGTTCAGAAACAACAGTGCCCTTACCTCTACAGTGACCTGAAATTGCTACAGGTATTTTCCAATAATCAAAAGCCCAGTGCTGTTGAGTTCGTTCTAACTCACAGGGACCCTGGGTGGAAGCCCCACAAGGCTTGCAAGGCTACACACCTTTATGGAAACTAACCACCACCAGCCATCCTTTTCTCCCACTGAGTGTTTAATTTCTGAACCACTAGTCCTCTGAAAACTGAATATGAAACAACTTTGCCTTTTTTGCCTTTTTTTTTTTTAACTGAGGGCGTAACTCTAACCATTGTCCCAGTACATGGAAAGTTGAATCTGAAACTAACATTCTGAGTCAGAGACTTAAGGTGACAATTGCCTCATTTGTTAATAAGACCTCAGGGATGGTAAGTTTACTTCAAAGCAACTTTAATCTTATCAGAAAATGTAGTACCATCATTTTATGTCAAACCAGTGACTGTCGATCATGTATACTTACAGCAAATACTAACATGAGTGTCAGTCTTAAACTGCTGCATTTATATTATTAATACCAGAAAACTCCCAGGGAAAGTTTCAGTTAAGCTTCCCACTACATTGGCAATATTTTGCAGAGTGTTTTGCTTTGTTCTATTTTGTTATAATGTGCCATAGCCTGCAGGAGGGATATTTCAGTCCATGATATTTCCTCGTTTGTTTGGAGAATAAGAACATGGATATTTGATGCTCAGCATAGTACTTGAATGCCCATAAATATTTATATTTAACTATTAACCTTCTCGAGGGCCAATATTTTGATAATTCATCTGTGGGTTTAATCAAACAATCCTGGGATTCTGGAAAATGCACCAGAGTTATAAGACATGATTAACTGAGGGATAAAAACTGAACAAAGTAGGACATGCTAGCGCATGTGAGAGGAGTGATGGAAAAACAGATGATAAGAAGCACCTTCCACCACCAAATACAATGAAATATCAATACTGCTTACCATTGCTTATGACCAAAATGAAAATCCCTTAACAATGTGTATGCACTACTAACCCCTACTTCAATTTATTGGTTTCTATGAACAAGGGTGAAAAGAAGAGAGGGAGAAATGTGTGCATGTATTTTATGCCAAAACAGCAATATTGTGTTTCTTTTTCTGTGTCACTATCAGAAAAAATTGGCAGATAAAGATAAAAACTATCAGACACTCAGAAGAGGCAGTAGCTCTCAGGGCCTCATGGGTTACACAAGCAGTGGCTAACCACAAGGTCAGAGGTTCTAACCCACTAGCCTCCCTGCATGAGAAAGAAGAGGCTGTATACTTCTATAAGGATGTATAGTCTCAGAAACCATAGGGGGAGGGAGTGTCGGGAATCGACTTGATGGCAGAGAGTCTGAGTTTCATTTATTTGTATGTTTGTTTTTCACCTAGGTAGCGAGTGAAACAAGACCCAAATCACAACCTAATGCGTCTTGGGTTATAATGCATAGCGAAATGCAAGAAAGGCATTCTTTTGCTCCTTCCTGAGCTTTGAGACCTAACCATCACATGAAGGTTTCTATCTTTGGCACATAGTTAATGTACCATTTGTTATTACTACCAAGGTCACTCGATGTTTTTGAAGTCTGAAGTCTTACCATCCATTCTACCATCAAAACAAGCCCAAACCACTGCCATCGACTTGATTCAAGTGCAAAGTGGCCCTGTAAGACGGAGCGGAGCAGATCTGCTCCCTAAGTTGGGTGAGACTGTAAATCCCACAGGAGCAGGTAACCTCATCTTTCAGAGGGTTCAAACGACCGACCTTGTGATCAGCAGTCCACTGTGGCACCGACTATCTACCAGGAGTCTTTACAAGGAGGGCAAGAAAAGACATTTCTTGGAGTCTGATGAATGTTTTTCTGCCTCTGGAACAGGATTCTCCCTGTCCATATATTATCATTAAAGGAAGAGTCATCTCTTCTACTTACCTACAATCCTGCCCAATACAAGTGCCCTGACGGCACTGAATTCTGTACCTGATGACAGGTGGACTTGTCTCCTTGTGTTCTCATCAATCTGCAAAATTGTTACATGTGATACAAAGATCCAGGAGAGGTCGGTTGTGTTGAGAAAACAGCAAGATGTGTAGGAAGACAAGAAGAAATAATTTTAAGTACATATTAGGCTGACCTCAACGACTTTAAAATGAATTTTTAATAGCCATTTTGACAGAAGGCTATTTTCTAACCTAATTCTGTACCACTGATACCACTGCCTACTCTACTTCTATCTTTATGTTTCCCTCCTGTACAAAGCACACAGTCAGGAACGCTAACAAAAAGATACAATGAGTTATTGTTCATCTCAGTATTTCTCTACTTTGCTGCAGACTTGAATCATGCAAGCTCAGAAATGGTCCTCTATGCAGAGGTCAGGCGTATCGATACTTTTCTTCCAAAGCTAGTGCAGTGAATAATTGCAATTTCTCTGCTCTGACACAAGTAATTTTTTAATTCTGTTATTGCAATCATTATTTTCCAAGTTAAAAAGGACACATTCAGACCCATCAGATGGAAACTGAATTTACTGTTGCACCCAAGATCCCACTAGTCCATCAATGGTACCCTATGATCAATTAGCCACTGTTTTCGGACTGAGCAGCCTGAAGTCAAGACAGCCTGGTGGGGCATATGAAAGGGTCTAATGTGTATTCTGTCTTGGACAGAACTTTATGGTTTAGAAAGCCCGCCCACATTTGATGATCTGTCAGTGATGGGCTTGTCCTGGTGCCTTATATTTAGAATCAACATTTACACGGGGGGTCCGAAAGGTTAGAGAGTCCATTTGAATCGTGGCTTCTATGGAGTTTGTTATGTTACCTCGACAAAGACCGTTCCTTCTTCTCTCTCAATCTTGACGTGGTGAAGTTGCCCATCAGCCATGTTTTTAAAGTCAAAGCTAATGACATCAGGATCCTGGTGTCTATCTAGTTTGTACCTGACCTGCAAACTTCCTAAAGAGAAGGAAAGGGGGAAAAATTTTTTTTACTAGTAAAAATTCACAGACTTTCTGCTGTTGTTGTAATGTATGCCTTCTGGGCATGTGATTCATAGCTATTATCTAGATGGACCTTATCATCGCAATCTCAAACAATCTACACTGCAGTTTAATTTAATGGCAGCATTTTTAAAATCAAAGACTGAGCAGGTTTCTAATAGGCGGTATTTCTCCTGTAATTCTTGCTTCTTTCCTCCTCACACGCCAACATCAAGATGAGGCATATACAAATCCCTGCACTGGCCTCTATAAAAATAAATGAAATAAATGCCTGGGAATGTATGAAATGTGATGCTGTTGTGGAATAGCAGAAGGACACTCTATTTCTATAATTTTAACTATTTTCCTTACATTGCAATCTTTTAAGAAAGACTCCTGAAATGCAAGGAAATGATGGGATTGTTATAAACGAATGTGGTTATGCTAAAGCTGGGATTTCCCCAAGATTCATGGCCAAAGACTGAGCCACCTTAAACCAAATTTATCAACAGAATGAATTCTAGATTGCTACTTGCCTGCAGAGATGTCAATTAATATACTTCTCAGGATACCCTCCAATGTAACAGAATGTCCTCATGTGTGCATATGTTTCAGACCCAACATATACAGTGGGTTCAGATGATTGAACTTATTGAACACGATGATCTTTGTTATCTTGTACTTCATTGTACTTGGGCTCTATGTGACTTCTTTGAAATATAAGAGCCTGTGTCTGTATATTTATTCTTTTTCCCCAAACGGACACTTCATTGATAGAACCCAGGATCTTGACGTTTAATCCGGGTATGGGGAAGATAAGCTATTGCGAGAGTTGGTTTTCTATGGCACAGTTGGTGCAGCCTACTCACAGCCCGCACTCTGGACTCTGTCAACATCACCCGAAGAGCTTTCCTGTCTGGAACTAGGATCAGAAAGCTATCCTGTGGAAATTGACCTTTTACGTCACCAGTTGTCCCCAAGCCTGTTCCCATTCACAGTGAGCCCATCAGGGCAGAACTCTGTTCTGTATGGGCTGATGTTCCTCCTAAGAGGATAGCCAGGCCTTTCTTCTGAGGGTCCCAGGCATGACTCTCTGTACCACCCAGGGGTTCCTGCTTGATACATGCTGTGCATGTAGGACCAGCCCCCCCACCCCTTGGCTTTACACAAAGTAGGTGCTCCTTATAACCAGGCATCTTATGCCCCCAAATACCTAAGACAGCATTTTAATTATTTACATGGAGTGATCGAAATGCCTAACAATGCCATACAGTACACATTCAGATTCACTTTATGATCACATCAAAATTATAACACGGTAAAGTCATTTGGAACGTTGGCATAATCCTTGTAGGTGAAAGAGAGCGAGGATGATGGTGGGGGAGGTTGCAGAAAGACACAAAATAGACAAAACTCTGGCATACTCTATCCAGCCCCTGCTTGTCATTTCTGAAAGAAGGAGGTAAGAACAAGCCTTAATATGCTGACCTATGTTTCCTGCCTTCCTCTAGGGGTGGGGCACTCACCGTTCTTGACCAGGATCACTGAGAGGTATTCTTTGTAAAAGGAGCTCAGGTAGAACAGCAGGCTTGGGGTCCTGGCTGTCCGGAAGCTGAATTGGATCACTTCTCTGCTCTGCTTCATGTCGCCGGGGAAGGAGGCAGCGTGGGAGCTGGAGTTCTTACTCAGGGAAGAATGCTCTTGAAAACTGTACATCACGGAGGAGCCTGATCCAAAATATGCCGAAATCTCTGAAATGACAGGCCTGGATTGTCACGTGAAAGAAGAAGTTTCCATCCAAGCCTGCTCTTTCTTTGAGTTTACATTAGCTGGGAGAATGTGGATTTGAAAATCGGAATGGAATGAGTCGGGATAAGTAACACTCCCTCCCCAAACAGAACTGAGTAAGGCAGGAATTAATAGAGCTCTCACGATGGCCCTTGAAATGGCTTTATCTTAGAATTACATCCAATTAATTCACAAGTACAGCTTTACCATGGTAAGCTTCACACTCCTCTCTCTCTCGGCTCAGACATGAATCACACTGCTGGTTTCTCCCTTTTTTCACTTCTGTTGTCAACTTCAGGCTGGACCCCCATCTTTTGTACACATATGGTTATCTTGAGCTAGCTTGGAAGGAGGGAGGCTTCGGAAACCCCCTCGACTTCCTGGATCAATGGACAGAAGTGGTCCTTGAGGCCTAGCTACTTTCTCAAATTTATGGCACGCCGAGAAAGGAAAGTGAAGTTTGGGGCATTAGCATTACTCTGAGAGAGCATTTGCTTAGCAGGGGTCAATAGAAGAAAATTATCCAGCTTCTCTTAGATCAGGTGTTGAAAGCATCGTGTTTTATTTGGTATGGGAGTGATTTCCCAAAGGCGCACTTACACACATGCGCACACTCACACACGCCAAACGCTCATGCATATGAGTGAGGAGAACAGTGGGGTTATCATGGGTTTTAGATCCCTGAGCCCAGCTTTTCTCTCTCACTCCAGCAGATCAGTTGTTGAACGAGACCCGCAGGTGGTGCTCACCAGGCCAGACATCCACAAAGCCCTGGTCATCAAGATGATTCCAACACTCAAGATGGCCAAGAGCCGAAAAGAACTACCCTCTAGGGTCCCAACGCATTTGAATTATGTAATCAGCCAATGCATTTGATTTATGGTGTTGCAGAAGCATATTGAAAGTATTACAGACTGACAAAGGAACATCTCATCCGTCATAGAAGAAGTACAGCCGGAATGCTCCTTAGAAACAAGCATGGTGAAACGTATTCTCCCATCCATTGGACACTTTGTCAGGAGAGATCAACTGCTGGGAGAAGTACACGATGCTTTGTAAAGCCGAAAGGCCGTGGAAATGAGGAAACCTGTCGAAGAGCTGGATTGACACAGCGGCTTCAACAATGAGCTCAACCAACAATTGTGAGGATGGGTCCCAAGAGTGACATCTCTAGTGCAAAGGGTTCCTTAGAGTTGGAACTGATTCAACAGTGCCTAGCAACCACTACCACAACAACCTTCACAGAAGCACAGTGCATCTTCTTCCTCCCTGGAAGTTGAATGGTTAGGTTCAACGGATGACTGACCTTTCCATGAGCAGCCGAGAACTTATTTACTTTGTCACCAGAGTTCCATAGAAGATCCCATAGCACACCTCAGGAGTCTGTTAAGATCATATGTATAAAATAGTGTAGATAACTGTGGCAGTCACTGATGTGGTGTCAATTTCAGGATTGGGAGTGTAGCAGTGGAGTCTAGCCTGCCAAACTGGAGACAGCCAAGACCTCTGTGGGGGCATGGCTTTCTCCTGAGAATTCTGAGAAACCTGCCCGTATTTCCCCACTCAGAGGTGAGAGACTTGCACTCTGTCCCTTGGAGACATGCTATTAACAAGACACATGGCTGACTCCCTGTGAGACATCCCAGAGGAGAAGCCACATGGGCCTACCCTGATGGAACCAGACCTCTGAAGCCAAAAAAAAAAACAAAAACAAAAACATCGAGACTCCTGCCAGTACTGAGATGCTTGAGAAGCCACAGAGTTCCCTGCCAGTGCTTAGATGCCTCTACCACCACTGGATACCTAAGACTCTGCACCCACTGGTCTGTGGTTGTCCTGGCATCATTACATGTGCCTCATGAAGCTGAAGAAGACTATACAGACTGGGACCGGGCATATGTCTAATATCAGACTTGTGGGTTTAGACTGAATTGAGTTGGGATGCTTTCTCAATGTTCCATTCTTCTTGTATATAAACCTCTCCCTTATATACATATGTGTGCCTATGAATTTGTTTGTCTAGTCTACCCGGACTAACCAAATAACATAATTTTAACACTTAACACAGCATGTGAATACAAAGTACTATTCTTGATAGCCATAAATCAAACTTGCCACAACTGAATTTTAACTTTACAAGTGGAAACAATACCTGCTACAGCACACAATTTACTATCACAGATTGATCTTACATGACAACGTCTTCCTGACCAAGAAGCAGGGGGCGTGAAAAATGCACCTTGACAGGACCCCAAGTACTTAGAAAAACAGGGAAGTCCAATTGTGTTGGGCTTCTTTAAGGAAAAGGTGCATTGCCCAGAGATGCTTGAACAGAGCCACTCAAGTGGAATTGGATGGCGGTCTTCTGGAAGGAACCATAAAAGCCCAACCATGGAAGACTGCACACAACCCCTCCTTCTACCCTGGCAGAGCTCAGAGGGGCAAGACCCATGCAAGCCCTTTCCCTCAGCTAGATTCCAACCAAAGGCAAGATCAAGTGCGCCAGAGCATCACGATTCTCCAGAAGGTGTGCAGTGGCTGGCTTCTCTGAAGGAGATCGTCAAGCATTTCTTCTGAGGTACATCTGGGAGGACCTTAACTTCTATGGTTGCAGTAGCCAGCTGAACATGTAACAATCTGCACAGTCCAGGGATTCCTCCATAAACAAGAGAAGTTTAAAAAAGATTACTTTGATCTTATAACAAATGGGTGGTCTACAGAACAAAATTTTAGAAAATGTTTGGGGGCTCCATTTTATTAGCGTCTACTCTTTAATGGTAACTGTTGGGTACATTCTTAGCCAAAATAGCTGATTAGCAAAAAACAAAACAAAAAGTCAAGTGGATAAAAAGCAAAACCCCACAATGCTTTTTAGATGCCATTAAATCCCAAATGTGATCATCAAAAATAACTATCCTTCCTTCCATGATTCTAAAGTAGAGTGCTGCCCTTTGCCAATACATAGCTCCATGTCACATCAGCTAACAGCAGCAGATTGGCTAGAGGGGAATATAATGAAATCGGACATGCAGCACTTTAAGATGCCCTTCAACAAAGATCAGAGGATTTGCCAGCTGTGGGAAAATAAGTGTGCGCATGCACGCGTGCAAACACACACACACAACTATGGAGTTGCCTCCGACGCCGATGACCTCATGTGCACATGCTCTGTCTAAAGTCAAGTAAACTTTCTTCTTTCTTCTAACGTACCTCCAATGGCAAAAATGCACTGCCCTTGAGTGAAATCTAACACATACCAACTCTTTAGGGCAGGGCAGGACTCACCTTGTGTGGCCCAGAGAGGATCATTCCTTATGGGAATAATAACCATCTTTCTCCAGCAGAGATGCCTGTGGTTTTGAACTGCTGATCTTGAGGTTAACAGTCCAAGTCAGAATCACTCAGTCACCAGGGATTCTTTGGGGGCTGGGGGTTGAGATCTGGGAGGACTCAAATTACCATCCAGAGCATCCACCATTTGCAGCACCCGCCCCCAACTGAACAAAACAAGACCCTAGCCTTCAAGTAGATTCCCAGGGACTCCATATCAGGAACCAAATCAAAACCACACCCACTGCCATCAGCTTGATACTTACGGACTCCTAAGCACCCTGTAGGATAGGGTAGAACTGCCCCCTGTGAGTTCTGGAGACTGTACCTCTTCACCGGAGTGGTGGCTGGTGGAATTGAACTGCTGACCTTGTGGCCCAATGTGTAACCGCTAGTTTTCTCAAGAAATGAATCAAATACCTAGGCCATGGCATACGATTGGCATGAACGGGTCCTTTGCAAACGAAAAGCAGGGAAGATGTAGTTTTGTTTTAAACAGCTGCCCAGGAGTAAAACAGATGCTGGGTACCCCATTCACATCCCGCTCCACGCTTTACTAAGCGCACACTTACCACTGGAGCAGAAGGGCCCGCTGTATGCAGAGAAGGTGCAGTCACATGAGAACCCCCGCGGCTTCTCCCGGCACATCCCTCCGTGGTGACACAGCCTCCCGTAGCTGCCGCAATGGCCTCTACATCCAGGATCCACACCAGGGGTCACCTTGGCTCGCTCCTCCAGGTCCAGGGCTAGCCCATTCAACCTCAGGGACCTGATGCACCCCAGAAAGCCACGTTGTCTGGTGGCCGTGCCCCCTAAAAAGGAAACAAAATGCTAATGTGTGCGTGGGTGTTAGTTTTGGGTTGAGACGACATAGAATGCAGTCCATCGCCATTCTGTCTAACAGCGCAACCCAGAGCCATCAGCCACACCTACTGTGGTGGAGTCCCTTCCAGGACACAGCATCCCTGGGGACCAGGGTAGAACTGCCCCCATAGGGCTTCCAGGCTAAAAATCATTATGGCAACATTGCAGCTGGTGAGTTTGAACTGGCAGCCTATCAGTCAGCAGCCCAACTCGGACCCCACTGCAGCCCACAACATTTCTGACATTTGAAGCCCACCCTCATAAAGTCTTGCACGCCTCTGTACAACTCTCAGTAATTTATTCAGGACTTTGTTAATAAGGGAATCCAGTGTGTAACCGAGTGTTGAAAGGCTTCCCCTCAAATAAAATTAAAGATGGATCCAAGTATTTAATGGTAGAATCATTTAAATAATGGATTTCTAAAAAATAATTACATTTCAAAATTTTGGATAGTTGTCACATTGGACTTTTTGTCTTGAAGAATAAAACTCGGGCCACATCTTACTTCCATTGAAACTAAGTAATACACATTGATACTGTTGTCATTATTAAAACCGCCTTCCAATCTGAAGGGCTCATCCTCCAACACTGTATCAGACACTGTTCTGCTGCTATTCAAAAAGGTTTCCAGTGGCTACTTAAAAAAAAAATAACATTTTATTGGAGTCTCATACAACTCTCATCACAATCCATCCATTCATCATACGCCAAGCACATTTGAACATTTGCTGCCATCATCATTCTCAAAACATTTGTTTTCTACTTAAACACTTAGCATTAGCTCCTTATTTCCCCTCCCTCCCTGCTTCATTCTCCCTCATGAAATTGTGATAATTTATAAATTATTATTTGTCATATTCTACACTGTCTGCTGTCTCCCTTCATCCACTGTTTGGTTGTCCGTAGCCCGTAGACCAGGGAGGAGGTTATATGTAAATCTTTGTAACTGGTTCCCCCTTTCAATCCCATCTTCCCCCGACCCTCCAACTATTATCCAGTGGCTACTTTTTTTTAATGTAGGCCATCTTTTCTTCTTCCTCTCTGTGTTATAGTCTGGAAGTTCCACTGAAGCCTGTTCGCCATGAGTGGCCCTGTAGGTATTTAAATTAGTGGTGGCATACTGTCCAGGACAGCACACTATGACAAATTGGGGAAGCATGTACTAGGGGACTCCAAAAAGTTCATGGGGAATTTACATTATCTTTTAATTCTAATCCTTTTCCATGAAAATTTTAAAGCCCTCTCATATTCATGGATAAGTGGGTTTGTCCTCCATATGGAGACTTGATCCTGGTGGTGGCATTCTTAAGTGGGGGGGGGGGGTGGGGGACAAGTAGCAGCTTGCTTTTTAATTATATTTTAGGTAAAGTTTACAGAGCAAATTAGTTCCCCATTCAACATGTTAGACACCTTTTGTTTTGTGACATTGGTCGTAGTCTCCTCAATGTATCAGGACCCTTCTACCTCCTTGCTGGATTTCTCATTCTATTCATCCTTCTTCCCTGTCCCTTTCTGGGCTTCTCTTTGGAGCAAATGCTGCCTCTTTCATCATTGGTTGATTGTACTGAGGAGGGTGTTCAGCTCGGGGTTTTATTCACTTTACAGAAGGAAAGTGTGGGCTGAGAGTTGGTCCCGGGTGGTGGTGGGGTGGGGGTTGCTTGTTCAATTTCAGGTTTGAAGGGTGTCTAAAGGCCATGGTTTAATCGTTAGCCTGGGAAGAACCTTGGATTTTTATAACTTGATTTTAGATGACGCGATTGGTCTTCCAGTGCTTATGCATCCAGCAAAAGCTGCTGATAGCACACCAGATGATTGCACAATCTATGGCATTTACAACTGAGCTTCTTCTAGATTAGTCTGGTGTCCACTGTTTGAGATAGATTCTCAACAAAATGCTGATAAGAGAAAGAGGCGAAGAAGCAAAGAGAGGGAAGTTTGAAGGGGTGAGATCAAGCCATAAGGTCTAATGAACCTCTCCTGCTCCCCTCTGAGACCACAGTGGTATAAAACTTATAGAAGAATCTACAACAATATGTCCTTCTCAAGCCACTCTGAAGGTTTGTCATGTCTTGAGTGAAATCAGAGCCCATTATCCCATGGTCAGGAGGCTCTCAAGCTCTGAAAAAGGCAGATTCAGAAACTCACTCAGAGGGCTACTTGACTGAATATAGGATTGTGAAGTGAAAAATCCATATACCTTCTGAGCACTTCTAGTGAGAAGTGCTCACTAGATGATCCTAAAACCTCCTCCCAAGCTTCACCTTTCGTCAGGTGATACCAACTCCGCCCTTCATCATCTTGTACCTGCAGTGCACACATTCACTCTTCCAAGAAACAAATGAGCCCTCTCCAAACCCACTACCACAGAGTCGATACCAACAGGTTAGAACTGCTCCCAGTGAGTATACTTTTATGGGAGTAGAAAGGCCTGGCTTTCTCCCCAGTGAGGCCTAGAGACGCGATATTTAAGTGCTAGGTTTCCTACCCCAAGGTTGGTAGATGACAACTTTCCCAGCAGCTCTGCAGAAGAAAGACCTAGCTATCTGCATCTATAGAGATCATAGCCAAGAAATCCCAGTGGAGTGGCTTTGTCTGGTAAGATAGGATTGCTCTGAGTCAGAATGGACTCATGGGTACCCAACTGCAACACCACTCAGCCCCTCCATTCCCTCCTCTCTCCCTACACTCAGTTAGCTCATGAACTACCCCTAACTTGTTGTTGTTGTAATTATTATTGTTAGATACCGTCAACTCTGTTAGGAGTTACGGCAACTCTTTACAACAGGATCAAACACTGCCAGGCCCTGCACCAGCCTCTTACTTGTTCACATGTTTGAGCCCATGGTTGCGGCCACTCTGTCACTCTGTCTTCTCCAGAGCCCTCCTCTCTGTCTCTGCCTCTCTACCCAGGAGGGTGCCCTTCTCCAAGGACTGTTCTATCCTGACATGTCTCAAGTATGTGAGGTGAGGTCTCCCCATTCTTGCTTTTACATAGCATTCTGGCTGTACTTCTTCCAAGAGAGATGTGGATGTCCTTTTGTCAGAGCCTAATTCTTTAGCCTCAAAAATTAAATGGCTTTTTGTTCTCAGTATTTCAAGGCCGAAAATAGGCTGGAAAGACTCCAAGTCAACAGGAATGTTGCCATGGATGTCTACGCTTTACATTTTAGTAAGGTGCTTGCTATATCAGCATCTCTCCACTAGATTACGCATTCTGCACTGTCTTGTTTCCATCACTGCTGGATCCGAAGCGCATGTGCCTGAATGGAAGCGCTGATAAGGCACTGTGAATCCATTCATTCATTGACCTAAGTCATACTCCATGAGGGGGAGATGGCAGTTTGGTGCTACAAAGATTGGAGAAGAAAACTGCTTTGTTCCACAGGAGTGTTTGGGGCCCTGAGATTGGGAATGAGGTCACGACTCAGTGACTATTTATGAATAAATGAATTCCATTTTTCTCTGTCATTATATACCACAAAGTAAAACCTAAAAGGATTCCGGAGAAATGTAGTCTCAGGGGGACTCACGCCATTTAAAAATCCAGGTTTATAGACTTCACATTTTCTATCCAAAATGCTGTGTGGAAGTTACTGCCTTTAAATAGCATCCATTAACAGAAGGTGAGTCTCTTCAATGGAACGCTTGAAGGTCTTAGATGTGGGTCATAGTTCTTGCTCCTCAATCCGGGGTGAGGAGTCAGGCATATTTATGAAGGGGTGGGAGGGAGGAGAGTTGATTTCATGCTAAAGTTTGGGGCCATCTTCTTGTTTGATCTCTGCTACCATTTCCTCAATCCCTTTTATCTATTCTCTTGATCCTCTATGCTTCTCTCACTTCCATTTCAGGTCAAAGCTGCTGCTCCCCTGAGCATTCCTCTTCTCCACTCTCCCACACTCCAAACACAGTCCCATAGCAGTTGGGTCTTCAGCCAAGATTCAGCTGGCACCTTCGATAGGATTTTCTTTCCCAGATAAGGTAGCCAGTAGCTTCCGTTTTAGCTTTGGCTCAGGAATCACATCGGAAGAGGGCCAGGTGCTCCATGTGCGGATGAGAGGTCGGGGCCTGGCATCTTTCCCTCACTTTGTTCTTAGACTGAAATCGTGATTTGTGGGGCAATTTATTATTCTTCAACATCCAATAATCAATGCAAGGTGATTATCTTATTCTGGGAGTGATCTCATAATCACCAAATACCTTGGGATCCCCAAGTGCAATCCAATTTTCATCTGCTCAAAGTTGTTTTCACTTGTTTGTTTTAGAAGATCAAAAATCAGTCCAAGAGGCCAGCGGAGGAAATCCAAGATAAACACAACCCCCAAGGCAGAGTTACAATAAGAACCTTAATCAATGTTTCCCAACGAAGCTTCTTTTCTCTCCATTGTACTTATTTACCGAGCCAAGACATAGTCAAAAAAGGTACCCATTCCATTCCCTTCTTTGGTGTGAATAGCATTTCAGTTCTCCAAATTTTATTCAGTGTTATTCTTTGCTGGGCATTGGCTTAGTACTAAAGATCTTAAAAATGCACGTAATTGTTCTGACTCTCTAAGAACTTTTATAGTGATGGATCCATCTGGAAGATCACATGACTACCACATGGTCGTAATAGTAGGGATAGACACAAGATAGAGTTGGAAGTTAGAGGGAGAGCTATTAATAAGAAAATACATTTATATAAAATACAATGATTGGTATTTTCCCACACAAAGAAACCCAGGGTGGTAAAAATTAAATGACACGAAAACAATAACGCCAATGCACTAAGGGACCACACACACATCAACCCTGAAACCAGAAGAACCAGATGGTGCCTGTTATCACCACCAACTGCTTTGAAAAGGATTACATTAGAACTGAAGGTTTTCAACCTTCCTTATGACATGGTATGGTGGTGACTCCCCAACCATAAAATTATTCTTGTTGCTGGGGCTGAGCCCCAGTGGCATAAGTGGTTGAGTGCGGGACTGCAGTCCGCGGGCTTGGTGGTTCAAATCCAGCGGCGGCTCTCAGGAGCAGTGCTGGGTAGCACCCACGACCACCAGAGGCAGTGATGCCCCTCCCCCAAATAAAATTATTCTTGTTGCTACTTCATCACTGTAATTTTGCTACTGTTATGAATTGGGCAACCTTGAAAAAGGGTCATTCAACCCCCAAAGGGATTGTGGTCCACAGGGTGAGAAACACTGCATTAGAAAGCCCTGGATAGAATAAGAGAAAAACAAACTGGAACAAAAGTCAAAATCATAAAGGAGACCTGTCTAACTGATTGGGAAGAGCCAGGTAGGATTCTCCAAGACTATATCCTTCAGCCACCTTTCTGGTCTGGACTGAAATCAACATTTCGGTTTAATAAGTGACCACTTAAGACCAAAAGGCTAGCATCCATCCAAGAGTTGCAAAAGAAGGCAGAGTGGAAACAGGAAACAGTGAGAAAGTGGAATGACTGACAATACATTGTGAGGATTGCAATGGATGAATTGAAACAAAATGCGAATTACTGAATGTAAGGCTGATGACCTGTATTGTAAGCCTTCACCTAGCCCACAATAGAAGTTTTAAAGAACACAACTAAGCATGTATATATTAGATATAGGCTTAAATAGCATTCATAATGGTGAAAAGAAAAGCCAGCATTCAACTTTATAAATAAGACCTCATCGTTCTGTGCTTTCAAAGAGTTCATGTTTACCTAATCAAACAGTTCTAATTATGGATTGAAAATGATCAGGAAACCCAATGTCTAATTAAACATAAAGAACTGTGTCATAAATGCAGGCAGAAGTTCTAGTTTACCATTAGGTTTCAAGGTAAAGATATAACTATTCTGAAAAACCAGGCTAATGCAAATAGGTTTGGACCTGACAGCTTAATTAAAGATTTCAATGCCTTTTTAGGGTTAGAATATGTCAAATTAAAATGAGTTGCAGGTTGATTAATTGATTCTGGATGTTTCTGCTGAGCTATTATGTTTGGAAGTGTCTTCCAATTAATTTTCTATCAATTTACCTGCCATACTATATCAGATATAATGAGTTCCGGAACTTCACACACAGTGAGGATCTTGTGAAATGAATGCCCAAGCTTTCTATGTAATTGAATATTCCTGAGTCTGTTGACTTACATAGCAGTACACGACTGGTGCACCTAAAATAAGTGGTGGGTGCTGAATGGAGACTGAGTTAGCCTTTACTTGTTGGCTCCATCATCTCATTCCATTCATTCCTCTCAGGAAGTTAGACCAAGTGACAGATGCTATTGTCACCAGAGAGTACTGACTTTTCCCTCTGCCAATTTTTGACTAATTTTTTGAACAGGAAGACCTTTGAGGTTGAACTTTAATTTTTTAATGGCAAATTATTTATGTGCTATGCTGGATATTATTGAGAACTAATTGGGAACAACTGCCTAACTCATCTAGGAGCCTTGGAGAAAGAAAAATAATACTAATGATAAGATCCCGACACCTCTCCTTAACAAAGATACTGAAACTTGTCTGGTACAATGTAGGAAGTCTCCCTGGCCCTAGAAACATGGCAGAGAAGTGAAAAGAGGTTAAAGTCACTGTCCACAAACTCTGGGGCACAGAGGACTTAACATGATAGGACACAGAGGTTGGGTCCAGGCTCAAGACAAGGTAGTAGAGGGAATAAATGTTCTTCTGTACATCATAAAGTGGGTCCTGAATCCAGACATTCTGGGGGAAAATTATAGTTGTTGGACCATGGGAGAAAAATGAAGCATTTTATTCCCATAAATATTTACAGTCTTGAAAACCCACAAGGACAGTTCTACTTTGGCCCATATGGTGACTTTGAGTAAGAAAGGGTTTGACAGCAATGAGTTGAGTTTGAGTTGCTTTACAAACACACATGACCCTTTGTCCTACTATGGTAAATAACATTTTGTGGTGGTGATGGAAAATATGCTACCAGGATTTCACATACCAGCTGGGTCACATTATGGGCACACATCATCAGAGCTTCCAGACGAAGATATAGTAGGAAGACAGAAACAGTGATCTACTTCTTTTAAAACTGGCCAGTCAAAACTTCAGGAAGTGCAATGGAGCATGGTCTGATACACCCAGAAGATGAGGCCCTCAGATGCAAAGCCATTTAAAATACAACTGAGCAATATCTGCCTCCTCAATGTAGAGTTGAGCTTAATGAAAGGAATATAGTAAAGCATTTAATACCTGCATTTTCTGACGAGGCATGGCTCAAATGAAAAAAAGACACAAGACTATATGCACCCATGAATAGTTAGAATATAGAGTAGATGAAGGATGACTATAGAACAATTCGAGTGGTCCAAAATGGATCAGGAAACATAAATGCTGCTATTCGAGCCATAGCATGCTCAATCACTTTATATGCATGTGATAATTGCACATTGACTAAGGAAGACAGAAGAAGAATCAATGCATTTGAATTATGGTGCTGATGAGGAATACTGAAAGCACCAGAGACTGTCCGAAGATCAAACAAATCTGTCTTGGAAGACGTATAGGCAGAATGCCCTTTAGAACCAAGAATGGTGGGACTTCATCTCACGCAGTCTGAACATGTGGTCAGGAGAGACCCTGTCCCTGGAGAAAGACACCAGTCTTGGTAAAGTGTGAGGGTATCAAAAAAGAGTAAGACCTATGACAAGATAGATTGACACTGGAGGGCATAGATGAGCTGGGACCCAAGGACAATTGTGAGGATAGCCAGCCTTGGGCCGGGTCCCATTTTGTTGTACAGAGAGTTGCTAAGAGTAGGGACTAACTCAGTGGCACTTATCCACACAGCATCAACAACCACAGGCATCTGTGAGATGAAATGAATTGGTATTGGCCTTTTGAAAGAAGACAGCAGTACCGTGTGCCAGGAATAACAACTTGAAGTAGAGTGGCATTGCCTTCAGAATCCAAAAGAATATTTCCCATCCTATCTTGACATACACTACTGTCTGTCGTAATATTCACATAGCTACAAAACAAATCCAACACCTGTCTGTCAGCTTGTGATATTTTGTGGTGTCATGCATGTTGCTGTGATGTCACTGGTCTTTTAACTGCCAGAAGTATCACCTTAGAGGAACAGGTTTCAGCAGAGCTTCCTGACTAAAAACAGACTGAAAGAGAAATAGGTTATCTGCTTCTGAAGCAACCACTGAATGCAATAAGAATAGCAAAGGTGTACTGCCAGCAAATGAGCCCGACAGGTTGGAAAACTCAAAACATGACTGAGGAAGAGCTGCTTTCTGAAAGCAGAGTTGATCCTAAATGGCGTGAAGAGAGTACATCTCTCATGTACTGAGGGACCAGGATTCGAAACCAACAAGCAAGATCACAACGGTCAACGTCAGCAAAATGTTGCCGAAGATAATTCAAACATGGTGTCAGGAGAGGTCCACGTGACGTCTCCTCGGGGATGTCTTGCAGGAAGTGAGCCTTGCCAGCTGAAGCAGGGAACTGGGTAAGGCAGCTGCACCCTGATGCAACCACTAGAGAGCCAGAGACCCAAAACCAGAAAGATGAGGCTCACCCAGATATTTATCTGCCCACCCTTCAATTAACCCCACATGTGTTATCGGTCAAGTTGGCACAATAAATCTTAATTAACACATACACTTGGTAGAGGGTCAATGAAAACAAGTTATGCAGCGTCACCTCTGATCTCCTCCAGCTTTGCTAGAGAGAAGGTGAATCTCTCTCCTTATCAGTCCAAGGCCAATGGCCATAAGTCACAGATCAGATAGGCAATGACCCTCTATCATCCTTTTACCCTATTCTGGCACCATCCATTCCTCTACTCTGGTGGGTTCACTAACCCTTCACAATTGCCACACAACTTGGAGTCAACACTCATGATCATGGGATTTTTTTTTTAAAGGGAAGTTAACAGTTTACCACAAATCAGGCTCGAAAAACATCAAAAATACTGTCTTTTGTCCACAGAACCACCTCTTGTCACTAAGCAGTCATGGATCTTGGTGGTCCCTCTCCTTTTAGTCACGTGCTTCCTGGGTCTAGGTCTTGTTTGCTGGGCTGGGAAGTCTGTGCTTTGCTTCATGGTCTGGCACTGCTCCTCAGTGGGCACCCTGGGTGTCTTTGCTGTCTCCATCAATTCAGGCAAAGATCTCAAAAGGGCTTCTCGGTGCCTCTTCTTTCCTGATGATGGCGTTATTCTTCTCTTCCTGCTTCTGATACGGCTCACTCGTACCCAGAATGGCAAAACTGACCATTCCCTTGCATGAGAGTGTGGGGAGCCGAGAATGGGAAGAGAGTGCAGTATATGCACGAATCCTTTATTCTCGTACTTAGAAGCCTAGCAGACTGGGTTTCTGGGGGTGGAGGGAGGGCTTCACCTTTTGTGAGTTGGAGGCGAGTCCCATTCACATTCTCATAATTAATATTGTTTCCCACTATATCATCCCATAATAGTGTTGTGGCAGTCACCTAGCCTGGTGTCTGTTTGAGGAATAAGAGTGCAAGGGTGGGATCTAGCCTGTCAATGTGGAGACAGCCATTGAGAGCTCTGTATGGGCATGGCTTTCTTCCTGAGAATTCTGGGAAATCCGGCGGTATTTCCCCCTTGCAGGTGAGAGACTGACTACTCAGTCCCTTGGAGATGCTCTACTGAGACAAGACATAAGGCTGACTCCCGTGAGACATCCCAGAGGAGAAGCCACATAGCCTACCCTGATGTAATCAGTCCTCTGGAGCTGGAAAAGGCACATGGAACCCCCGTCAGCACAGGGATGCTAAAAACGTCACTAGACCCAAAGACTTTCTACCCACTAGCCTGTGGTTGTCTTTCACTTGACACCATTGCATGTGCCTCGTGAATCTAAGAAGACTGTATAGACCGGTATAGGACACACGGGCTAATGTCAGACTTGGGGGCTTGGACTCAACTGAGTTGGGATGCTTTCTCAATGTTCCATTCCTCTTGTATATATCCCTCTTCCTTATATACATAGGAATGCTTAGGAATGCGTTTCTCTAGTCAACCCTATCACAAGTGCTATCTTAAAGTTACCTCTAACAAGCATTTGGTTACCGTAATTACCAGCTAGCCTGCAGCTTTAACTATAGGAGCAGACACTTGCTAGTGTTCTCAAGGTTCTGAAGACATCCCTGCCCCCTTTTCTGCCCCTGCCCTGGTGTTAGGTTACTTCTCCTATGTACTCAGGACCCTTTAGGGTTAGGGTACAGCCCACTTTGTTACATGTAATTAGGGGGGCTTACACAACACACACACACACACACACATACACACACCCCTGAGAGTATATAAGCCTTGCTTGCAAACATAATCTCTGTCTCTCTGTCTCTCTCTCTCTCTCTCTCTCTCTCTCTCTGTCTCTCTCTCTCTCTCTCTCTCTCTTTCTCTGCATGGACCTGGCTTCTAAAATCATGGTTGTGCAAGTGAACACTTGTATTGCTTTATCTTGTCTGATATCTCTTTAATTTTACCTCTCAATTGTACAACTTCCCATCGGACCCATTCGATTACGGGGGCTGACATGCCACATCGGTCTTTCACAGAATTTAACTGCGTGATCCCACCACATCCTTTTCTTGGAGGTACAAAGACATGGATCCCAAACCTCAAAATTCAAGCTCATTGCCATCAACTCCATGCCAGCTCATAGTGGCCCTAGAGAACAAGGCATGACATGGCTAAATGAACCATAAATAAGTAATTTGACTTCACCATGAAACCTGGAAGAAGGTAAATGGACAGTGGCTTCAAGAACGGTCTCAAGCATACCACGGCTGTGAGGAGGCCACAAGGCCAAGCAGTATTTTGCTCTGCTCTACATGGCATTATTATTATGGGTTGGCACTGACTCAACACCACCAAGCAACAGTTGCTACAAAGTAGACTCCAACTTGTGATGGCCTCAAGTGTGTTAGAATAGAACCATATACCAAACAGTTTTCAATAGCTGATCTTTTCAGAAGTAGATCACCAGGTTTTCCTTCAGAGGTACCCACGTGGAGTCGAACTTCCAACCTTTCTGTGAGCCACCAAGCACATGAACCATTGGCACCACCTCAAATTGGATGATTTTACCTTGCAGAAATAGATAAGTTCACTATTGGAGAGGTCTGAGATATTGGAAGCTCCACTATCATTCTGCCTTTTAACATTGTGGATTGAGCAATGCCCTGGCAGGACTGAGAGAAGAAGAGTGTTCGCGCTCATGTTCCAAGGACCACCTGTGGTTAAAAGAGGCTTCAGAAGTGAGCAACAGTGATACAGATAGAACATTTAGCCAATGTTCTCTGAATTAAGCCCCTGATGGAAAAATGCCACAGGGAAAAGAGGCTCTGAAGGACATCTTGGATGTCTGCTGTCAGAGAAGCTCTCAGGCTTGACCAGGCTGTGACCGATTTGAAAGAAATAATCTGTAGGTGGCATTATTGTGCTCTCAAGCCTCAAGTGATCTCCTCTGAGTTCCTACATCAGTCAAGAGCCAAGAAGGTTACCCATTGGACCTAGAAAAATCCACTGGAGACTTCTTAGCGTAGTCATGAAAAGACAGTTCAGGGGGAGGAGGAAGACAGAAATAGGTGACACGGTTGCATCTAAAGGAAACGTGACCTTGACCGTTTCTTACTCAGATAATTCTGTATGATATACGTAAATGAGACTGAATTCAAAATTACTCAAACACAAGGCTCTTTGACCTCTTTCCCTGTTCCCATGACTATATTTTAGCATATCAAAAAAGTACCATAAGAGGGAAAAAACAGAAAATACTAAAACTGAGAACTTCTGTTCCTCAAAAAATGTCATTAACAATATGAAAAGATGATCCGCAGGGGTTCTCTCAATAGAGACATGCGGTCTATTTTTCTTAAAGAAAGGAGTCCTCGCTAAAAATGGGCAACAGATTTGCACAACCCATTAGTTCATGAAAGCAGTATTCCTTAGCACTTCACATACCCAGAGTCTCAAAGGCAATGCTTCCAAGTAAATTCTGGTTGATTAATGGGTCTTCAGGACAGAGTATGGGGGGTGACATAGGGTTTCCAAAGCTACAATCTGTACAGAAGCAGGCTGCTGCATTCTTACATCTCAGAACAGCTGGTGGGGTTGAAATTCCAAGCTATTAGTTAACAGCTGGGCTTCTTAACCATTGTGCCACCACATCGCTACCTATCCCCTAAAAGATAGATAAATAAAAGCAAACTCACTGCGATTGCATCACTAGCGACTCACAGTGACCTGATAGGACAAGAAAGAGCTGCCCGTGTGAATTTCTGAGACTGTCATTTTCCCTAACAGGTGCTGGTGGTTTTGAACTTCTGACTTTGCAGTTGGTGGCCAAACTTGTACGCAGTATTCTACCAGGGCTCATTCACCCACACTTAATAGCCCAGTCACTTCACTCTTACGCCGGACTCCAACAGAAATCTAAAGGTAGTCTCACCAAAGGACCAAGGAAATGATGCTTTTGGAATGACCCAAATCTTAAAACTCCAAAACATTCATCTGAGCAGATAAATATACTCTTGTAGGGCCGGTTACCAAATGGTCCCCAGGTGATCCCCATGGGCAGCTAGGGTGGGAACCACGGCCTCAGAACTTGGATTTGCCTAGAACTGAACATGAACATGTAGAACGGGGGCCACCCGATCTGTGCCATAAACGCCTGTCCACTTGGACTCATTCAATATGAGCAACGCCCAGCTCCTTGGTGGGGGGCTTAACTTCTTCCAGTTGCAGTCACACAAAACATTGAGATGCTTGACATAAAAACCCGTCAGTAAAAAGACAAAAAAACCCAAACCTTAAAAGACTAGAAGCAAAAATTGCAGAGCTGGTTGAATGAAAATCGATTCAAGGCTAATTTAAGAAACTTCTAGGAGGAAAATGCTGAATTTACAAACCAAAATAGAAAATGACCACCATCACATTCCAGCTTTAGAAATGACTGCTTCTTTTCTCTCCATCACCTTCCCGCTTGGAGGATGTTTGTGGGCGGATAACAGCAGTGACCTCGGGATGTGGAGTTCTGGGTCCCAAGGAAACCAGAACATACTTGATACCACACTTCACATCACGTCACACCGATTGCTTCCCAAGGTCCAAAATAGCACCTTTGAAGAAGGAGATTAACCCAAGATGGCAGAAAGCACACACACACACACACACACACACACACACAGAGTGACAGTATAAGGGTGGAGACCCAGGGTCATCATTAAAAGCAAGAATGGAGAAAGATGGTCTGTACACAGAAGGAAGAGGCAGAATGGTGATGGGGACAAATGCTCACTCACTATTTCTACTCTGACTATCAAATACGTTACATTCACATTCACCTTTTCCACTTAGTCAAGAAAAGGGTTTTGTTCGTTCTTGTATTCTTCCTTCCCTTTGGATGGCATGGTAGATGGCATCCTGACGTTTAGATTAGTTGAATGCAATTGTTCTACTATATGGAACGAAAGGGATTTTCTTAACAGCCTTCTGTTTTATTCTTCTTGGTGTGGACTAACACTACTTGTATTTCTAAAGCTATTTATCATTTCCTTACTCCCAGTTTAACTGTTGTATATGACTGCTGCCAGCTGACTACTTCCCCACCTCTACCCCCCAGGGTTTTCTGCTTCTTTGACTTAACTCTGCTCAGAAATTAAAGCTTTAATCTTAACTCAGAGTCTAAGTTAGAGATGTGAACACGCTTTCTTTTTGAGTCTTTTATGAGGGCAGAGAAGCAAGCAATTTAGAGAATATTCTTGCGTTTTTGATCTTATTCTATTGTAGCAATGGCTATTGAGTCTTTACAAAATTTCAGTATAGAAATATATGTAATGTTGCTGACTTTTCAATCAAGGTTTTTCTCTGTTTCACTTTGTTATTGTTGCTAGTTATGTTGTCTTTGTTTTTATTTTTTCTGAATATGAAATGCAGGTCAGGCAAATCTAATGACAGTAACTGGACTAATGAGTTGATGAGGGTATGGGAAGGAGAGATTAGGGAGAAATGGACAGCTAATAACAATGAGTACAAAAGGAAATGTTCTAAAATTAACTGTGGTCATGATGATTAGACAACTTCTTAAGGTGACTGACTAGTCAGATTGTACAATTTGTGAAACATATGTCAAAAAACATTATATATATGTATATATATATATCATACCAATAAAAGACCATTGACAATCATAAAATTCTGCTGGACATGATTGAATTATGGAATGGTAGATGTGTTAACTCCCAATTAATAATAAAAAATTTAAATCTCCTTAAAAAAGACCATTGGCACAGGACTAACTATAGTAATATAATGAGATGAAGACCATGCTTTAAATCAAAATCAATATATGTGAGAGGATTCAATAAGTTTGTGGGAACATGGAATGGAAAGAAACTGGAAATTTTCTGAGAACTTTTTGAAAGGTTTGATGACTTCTTGAATGCAAAACTGATGATCCTTCCCCTGTAAGCCTTCCCCTCATTCATGATAAAAAGTTCCAAGAAAAGAATAAGCTATATAATATCAAGAGCTTAAGTAGAAAGAAAATACTTTGAGAATGATGATTGGAAACAAATGTACAAATGTGCTTTGCATACAATGGATGTATATATGAATTGTGATAAGAGTCACTGAGCCCCCAAAACAATGATTTTTAAAAATTAGGAAAATAGTTACTCTTTATAATCACACTTACTGCATTCATTTGCACTTATATCCAAAAGCAAAGCATCACCATTGGAAATATGGTGGAGCTAGGGCTTTTTAAAGTGGAAGACTGATGTTCAGACAAACCACTGTGGTTCCCTCACTGCTCTTGAGCTTTTAAGTTAGATAATTGAAATTGTCTTAAATTTTAACTAGAAAATTAATCATATTGGACTAAAGCAAAGATTCCCTGGCACTTATAGGGAGACTCTCAGAGCAGAACAAGATTTGCTTCTAATGTGTTTGAAACTCCTGTAGGGAAACTGTGTTTTCTGTACTGGCACAGAAGGTAGGGGCTAAGAAGCCCAACTTCCTGGTTAGTATGACGTGAGGAGAAAGCTGGGTGACCGGAGACAGAGTTTTGGGGATGGAAGATCAGGAAGAAAGCTATTTTCTCAGATAGAGAAAAACCAGAGACCTTCTGCAGCTTGAAGATGTGACCTGGGCCACTGAATCTGGCCTGGGCAGCCAGGAAATAGCTTCAATCAGTGTTGTAAATTAGGACAGATGAAAAGCATCAGGAAAGGCACCTTGGGGTGAAACTGAAATCTGAGACGTGCCCTCAGGAACCCCGAAGCCAGTGAGGAAGCATCTCATAGGGCCTCTGGACAACCAGTAGTCTGCCTCTACTCAGGCTGCAAGCCTTTTGTTAAATGAATCCTTCTCTTAGTCTCCATGGAACCGTATCTATCTGCCCACAGTTACCCGAAGGGAATTTTATCAACAGATTCTTATTAACAGCAAGTACAACACTCCTTTGGAGATTCTTCCTTTCTGCCTTGCTTTGTAATTTTCGATGACTTTCAGGTAATAAAGTTTTCCATTTTAACGACTGCTACATCCATCCCCGAACCTGAATCCACAGGGTCACGGCTAAGGTCAAAGTCCTCAACAACTGCTTCAATAACAGCGGCAGCTCTTCGGCCCTCATTAAAATGACACCACAGATTTGCTAGAGAAGGTCTCACATTTTTTCTCGCACCGTTTGCGATTCCCCAGAAGTAACCCACCCCTTGTGGCTACCTGAAATCGAATTGAGGATGAGATTCTCATCGGACACAATGGAGAGTGACTGCGTTTCTATGAAACTGAAATGATGACCAAGGAGGAAAGGTCACTCACAGGCAAAGTGCAGCAGCTTCCACTGAAATATTCCAGAAACGCACCAGCCCGCTCAATTTCCAAGAAGAGTGCGGCTATTTCCAAGTTACTGACAGATTTTAAATTGCCATACCTTTTGTTGTGACTGACTTTCATTTTTTTTTTTTTTTGGTAATTCAAGAAATACCTATGTCAATTTTCTGACTGAGCTTCCAGCACATTATTAAAAGACATACATAGCTGTGTGTAGAGATATAAATATGGATGTAGATTTATTTTCATGTAAGCTTTGCTATTTTGGCATTCTTAAATCAGTTCATCAAGGGGCCAAATAGCAAAACTATCAAGCATACACCTTACCCATAGAAACTGTTCATAGGACTGAGTGGAAACCAGAATAACTGATAAAAATAATGAGCACATACATTCACGAGAAGTCTTAAGGGTGTCATGGTAAAATATGTCACAAGTAAGCTTCGCCCTCTGTTGCGAATAACAGCCAGGAAGACCCGAGTGAAAAAGAAAAGAGAGATACATGTAATGAGAAGCTGGAGAATTTGCTCTAACACGGAACTCTGAAAATCGTGAGCTACAGTTTCCGATGGGTTTCCATTCACCCTGCTTTGCCAAGGTGCTCAGCTCCTTCTTTTCATTCAGATGTACGAGGCAAGTAAAAGATAATCCCTTGATCTCCACGCTCCATGTGTTCCATACAGTAATTATCAATGATGCAAAATAAACTAAACAATCCCAGAAGGCTTTTACTCTCAAGTGTATAATCGGCAAAAGAGTGAATGGAGGATGGCAAGGAATAGCATTTGGCTAGGATTGGAGAAGGTGATGGGGCACCGAACAAAATAAACAAATGTCCAGGAATCAGGGAGAGGGTCTGCTCATGGGCAGGTCTCTGACTTCACAAAAGAGTGAGACATTTCCAAAATCACACTAAAGGCACTGAGGTCAACTCACACACACACACACACACACACACACACAAATACTCTGCAATCACAACAACACAAATGAGCCATATCCAGGCTGGCATCTCATTGACTAGATGGATTTCCAAGCAAGCACTTGGGTCCCCAAACCATGGGTGTCTCATGAAATTGGCAAAAACTTATCTATTTTCCAGCCCCGTGATGAGTCGATTCTTCATCAACACAAGCTTCCAGTCGATGTCTTGGGACTGTTGGCGGTCTCGGTCAACAGGGGTTTGTTGCTACCCATAGCGTGATGGTGGATCCTTGTTTTGACCTTCTTGTGACCCATCTCTGCCCCCACACCAGACAAGGAAGGACCACACCGTCTCCCAGCAGAACTCACCCACAAAGAGCTGGCTGTTGAGCTGCAGCAGGGCGTGTCCGTCGGCAGGGGCAGGCTGGGTCTTCTGCAAGAGCTGATCCACTCGCAGGGATGCCTCTCTCACGTTCCTTTCCCCTCGGACGTGGTGCCACTGGTTGTCATTGAAGCGAGAGGGGGACTGCACTGAGATCTCAAAAGGCCCGTTGCCCACATCAAATGAAAAGGTCACTTCTGCCGGAGCTGGAGACATTACACAGAGGGTTGGTCGAGTTAGTCCCTGGGGCTGTAGGCTGAGCCGTGAACATTAAAGGCTGGCATCGTAACCCAAAATGCACTAAATGAAAAGACAACGTTGTGGTTTTTATGGCTGAAATGGCCAACACTGCTGTCATCTGATGTGGGAAGAAAGGGCAGAATACATTTAACACGTTTACCCTCTGCGTTCATTTTTGATATGTTCTGCTCTATAGCAAAGCTTGTTGGGCAGGAACTCATGACAAAGCAGACAAATATTACAGAGCTCTAGCCAGGTCTGAACAATTCAAATGACATCTGCATGGCTCTGTAAAAATACCTAATGCATAGGTCTTTTTTTTTCGAAGCTTATGCAATTTTAAGCATTTACTGTGAAGCTTTTACTAGCCAAGGATGACTACTTAAGGAATGAGGTAACTAACTGAAATTGTACCTTTTAATTTTTAGGTACCTCAGATCAAACCCACTGCCACTGAGTAGATTTGAACTGATAGCGACCCTATAAAAGCTTTAAAGGCTGTAAATCTTTAAGGGAGCAGACCTCTTCCTGGAGGAGGCTGGTGGGCTTGAACACTGGCTTGGCAGTTCACAATATAACCTTCCACAACAGCAGCACCAGGAACCCCTTTATTTTAACCAGTGCCATGGAAATCCCCCTTTTAAATTGGATCTAAGGAATGGCAACGATTCCCACAAATAATCGCATGTTACAAATCAAATCATTTGCTCACAGAAAGGTAGGTTTAAAGTCCTGGAACTGTTAAGGCAGGACCCAATGAGTTCACTAACCAAGTAGAAGCATAAACACTCCAAAAAGGGATGAGAGGGCACCCTAGCCATCTCTGGAACAGAGAACTTACATCGGAGTTCAATCCTTATAAAGTCGGTAATCCCCAGGTTCTCCAGAAACACGCCAGAGGAGGCTGTGGTCTTGAAGAAGAAGGACACATCTGCGCTCAGTTCTCCATGGAAAGTGGGGAAATGCAGGTAGGAAGCCTCTGTGTTGAAGGACGCTGAATTCCAGAAGGATCCTGTTGTGTTTTGTTTTTAAGAAAAGAAGGAAGTGAAGAACACAGTAATGAAAGAAAATCAATGGCATAAATACATTTTTCTAGCATTGGCATTTTATGATCCAAACTATTTATATGGATAGATATGCCTTTCTGTTGTGGGGCATCTCTGCAGACCACATGACAGCTTTGCTCGGAAACCCCAAAATGAGCATTGTACACAGCTTGGAATCCCTCATCTGCCAGAGGAATGATTGCTGTACTAACAGAATGTCCATCTTGTCTAAGAAAGCGATCATCAGGAACTCTCTGAGTCTACGTGCCATCCTTTCCCGAAGAGCTCTGCTAATGCAAATCTGCCCACCATTCCTGGCTTTAATGTCTGGTTTTGTTTCTGTTCTTTGAAAGTGCTCTCACCCCCTCTACCTTTAAATCCTAAAGAAACTCAAAGTACTATGTATTCCCACCACGGGTACGTCACTTGAGTCACACGGCTCCATTCTCTATGCTCCATTGTGGGCCCTGGGGGGTTCTGAACTTTCCCTCGAAAAGAGTCTTCAACACCATCTTCATCTAACGAGAGGCTAAGGAGATTGCTCTCGCTGTGAATGCTCTCTCCACAGCCACAGCCCCCCGAAAATGGTCTATGTTTTATGGCAGCAAGATGGTAAAAATCCCTTCTTTGTTTGCAAAATGACAATGGCAACATGTACAAATGTGTTGGGTACAATGCCATAAGAGCTGTAAGAGAGATGTAGATATATAAAGAGATATAGATATATAAAAATTCTCATCACATTTTTTAAAGACTTAATCCATTGCCAACGTACAGTGTTGCAAGACAGTAGCTGTTACAGCTTTTCAGAGTCTTTTCAGATGCTCAAAGGAGGGCAAATGCTGGGGAAAGGTTGGGGCATAAATAAAGAGATCGGAACTTTGCTTCTGATGGAATGTACAGGTAATTATAATTGCTAGTCCCAATTCAAAGCCTTATCTCCATCCCCCCGTTCATTTTTATTTTATTTTTTCAATTCCAGATAGCTGCAACTTTTCTTCTGGGGGGAGAAAAATACCATAGGCCCTGCAGAGCAGTATGCGTGAGAAGTAAAATATAAATGCGGTGGCATGAAGTGACAGGAGTGAAATCGGGCTAGATAAGCGTGGTAGATGAGGAATATTATCAGAGAAATGAGCTATGCATTGCCACTGCTGCCAGCAAGTTCTCAACGCATTCAATATAAATATACATCCTCCGTTTTAAGTAACTGCGCCTCCACACGCACTCCCACCACAGGATAAAATTCCATCTAAACTACCTTCTTGGAAGAAAAGATCTATTTACCCTCTGGAATTAGAAAACAACAATCTCTAAATGAGAGAAGTGAGACCTGGCTAGAATGAGCTAGGACAAACTTGTGTCCGCTTCTACAGGTGCCCTAGATTCTAATTGATTTCCTATAAATTCTGGACCAAACCCTGCTTCTAGCTCTTCTGTTTGATTGTTTATATTTTACTTTCTGCTTTCCATAAGGAACTGACTAAGAGTGAAGCTTCGGTTCTGACACACACTCCGAGAGCTGATTTATTTGGTTGGGCTTTTTTTCTCAAGAATCAAATGACATTCTGTATTATCTGAATATGTCAACCTACTCCTTATTTTCTCTTACAGTTATTTCTCTCAGAAAGAATGCAAGAAAATAGAAACTATCTCGTCAGGGATAGCGAGACATTTGTGTTTTCAAAAGTGCTTACCGGGCTTATTTTTCCAGGAGGGCGGGGAGGGGAGGGATAAACACCCTTTCTGTTAAGATGTCCTTTATGAAAAATGTTTAAAGACTGTACGTTTAAAACCCACACAGTGGTTCAATCTTACTTACTTGGTCTGATTAGGAATATTGTGTTCAGAATTACTTACAGATCTAAATTAGATACCATTATTATAAGATGTTCACATTTCATTCCTTTCATTTTTATATTATAACTACGCCGATAAAACATTCGATAGAAAGCTTGAGGGAGCTGGTTTAGACAGGGGAATAGTTCTTTGAATTGCTGCTTATCTGTACAACGAATGCTTTTAAAATAATGGAAGAGTTTATTGCTATAGGTAGCTTAAACATTCTCACAAACATAACAGTATCTATTTTGTCTAGTTTAGCAGGTGTTATTTTACAGATTCCCAGTAAGTGGAAGATGAAGCAAGGGGCATTTTATTGGAGCAAGACAATGCCACTAGTGTCTAATAATTATAAGGAAACAAGGATCTGCCTGTCTATGATCCCATACAGTAATGGCAGATAATAGCCCGATCCTTACAGACTGTGCTCAGAAGGTCCAGGGAGTCTGGGCTGCCCATTGGAGAGGCAGCTCAGAGGCCAGCAGGCAGACACCCAGCAGGAAGCTGCCTGTCCTTTGAAGAGAGGGCCCCAGGGCTGAGGTGGCTTGAAAGCTGCAGGAGATGCTGCACAGTGGCAGGCCCCTAGGCCATCACACACTGTAGGAATTCTAGTCAGGAGAGACCAAGAAACTTTTCATGCTCACAAACACAAACAAATCATGATGCATTATTCCAAGTCATGAATGAAAGAATTAATAATTGATGCATATTTTCTATTAGACTCAATGTAAGGTAACTAGAGATTTAAAATAAAAGGGTCTCAGGGGAATGCTCTCTTTGATCTTTCCAGAATTATATTATTATCCATCTTCCTTCCTCTATCTGGAGACATAACTATTGACACAGAAAAGTGTCTCACATCAGTATCTCACATCATATTTGGGGTTTTTAACTGCTTTTTGTATTTTTAATAGGTTATCCTTTTTTAAAAAAAAACAGATTTAGAGAAACAGAATGTAGACTAGTTGTTGCCTAGGGCTGGCGAGATGGGGGGTTGGCTATGACAGCTACAGAATGGAAGGTTTCTTCCTGGGGGGATGAAAAAGCTTTACAATTGATTGTGGGAGCAGCTGCACAATTCTGTGAGTATATAAAAAGCCATTGATTTGTAGACTTTAAATAGGTGACATGTATGGTATGTAAAATAAACCATAATAAATCTTCTAACAAAAACAAAAAAACCCAGAGTATTGTTGTAAATGTCTTCTGGAATAATATAGGTTACTTCATTTAATCATATCCATAAAGTACATAAAATGTTAAGGCAGAATACTCTTAAAAAATTGGGATGGCAAGACTCTGTCTTACGTACTTGGGACAGAGGATGAGGAGAGCCCAGACATTGGAAAGGGATGTCATGCTTGGTACAGGAGCGGGTCAGTGAGAAAGGGGAAAACACTCCACAGATGAATTGACAGAGTGGCTGGGGCAGTGGACTCAAAAGGGCCAGGACATGTTTCCTTCTGTTGTGCATAAGTTGGCTCTGAGTTGACACTGATTCAGTGGCACCGAACAAGAACATTAAAATGCATATCAAAGGACAAGATGAAGAGTCAATAAAATGAAGTCCATAAATTCTAAAGCCCAAACCCAAATTCTTTGCCATCCAGTTAAGCCTAGGGGACAGAGCAGAACTGTTCCCTTAGGATTTCCAAGACCATCGATCTTTACCAAAGCAAGTTGCCTGTCTCACCACACTCCTGCAGAAGCAGGTGGTGGATTTGAACTGCCAAATTTGTGCTCAACAGCTCAACGTATCACCCACTGCAACGCCAGGGCTCCTAAATGCCCAGGCAAGGCATAGTAGTCTCAGTAAGTACATTCTTTCTGAACCGTTAAACGGTGTATACACTAAAAATAAATACGCTGGGGAATATACACATCTTGTAATGAAAATGTTCATTTTCAGAAAACGGCAGAGTTCTGTGCAGTTCAAATTCAGAGAAATCTTGGGCGTCCTTGACCCAATTTCTCTCAGAGGCAACATGGTGCAAACCCACAGCGCAATATCCCCATCTGAATGCTGACATTGGATTTGTTCCATCACAAGGAATTCTGCACCCTCCTCCCGTAGCCACACCCACTCCCTCCCCAGACTCCTTCTGCAAGCTGTGACCACCAGAAAAAGCCCTTCCTCTCTGTGGTCTTGTCCTTTCAAGAATACTATATAACGGGAGCGATACCGTATGCACTCTCTTGAGATTGGGTTCTTGTTTGTTTTTTCACTCCTCTTGATTCCCTGGTGATCCATCCAAGTTGCTGTGTGCATCGGTAATTTTTCTTACATGCTGTTGAGCACAGAGCCCTGGTGGCCTAGCAGGTTAAAAGCTGGGCCACTAACAGGGTCAGCCATTCACAGTCACCAACTGTTCCTCAGGAGACAGGGGAGGCTTTCTAGTCCCCTAAAAATGTATAGTCTTGAAAATCCCTAGCGGTAGTTCTATTCTGACCTGTCCGGGTGCTAAGAATTAGAGCCTACTCCTGGGTAGTGAGAGTTTCTGGGTAGCATTCCATGATCTAGATAAAATATCCTTTATTTAACTATTACCAGCTGAAGGTCATCTGGAATTATTCCCCCCCCCCTTTTTTTTTTAACTACTCTAAACAAAGCTGCTCGGATATTCATGTGCAAGTTTTTGTATACAGGGAATCTTTTTCCCCTGGAATAAACCCCTGAAAAAACAACGGCTGGGGTATATGATAGTCAAAGGTTTAATTTTGTTTAACATGTAGTTAAACGGCTTCTTAGAGTCTCTGGGCTACGTTATATTCCCCACATCCATGAATGGGGGTTCCTGTTCCTTCTCTAGCATCTGGCACAATTGCTATTTTTCTAACACCATTCTGACATGTCTGTAGTCATATCTCACTATGGTTTTAATGTAGATTGGCTAATGCTATCTACTATCTTTCCATGGGCGATTTGCCATCTCTAGAGACTCTTCGTGACATGTCTCTTCTTATCTTTGGCCCAAGTTCTGATGGAACTGTTTGCTTTCTGCCTTGTTGAGTTTGTCGTGGCTGTTGGGTGGGTTCTGAGTCACAGCGAACCCAGGTACAACAGAAGAAAACACTGCCTGGCCCCGAGCAGTCCTCACAAGGGTTCTTTTGTTGCAGCCACTGTGTCTAGCCATCCTGTCCAGGGGCTTCCTCTTTCCCACCAGCTTTGAACTTGACCAGGCAGGATGCCTTTCTCCAGGGATGAGTCTCTCCTGACACTACGTCCTAAGTATGTGAGCAGAAGCCTCTCCATCCTCGCCTCTAAGGCGCATCCTGGCTGTACTTCTTCGAAGACAGATGTTTGTTCTTTGGGCAGACATTGACTGCTACCAAGGCAATTTCAGTTCGTAGCAGCCCTATGGGAAGGTTAGAACTGCCCTTGTGGGTTTTCACGATGGCAATGGTTTACGGGAGTAGGAAGTCCTGTCTTTCTTGGGTGCGGGTGTAGATTCTAGTCCTTCCAGCATCTATAAGATATCTTCAACTGCTCTACATAGGGTCTTCCTTGGAGTCAAAGCTTTTACTGTTGATAACATCCAATCGCTCACTTTTCCATTCTAGGATGGATCCTTTTGATGGATACTAACTTGTTGCCTAGCCCTCGAATAAAACGCATTTCTTTATTAAAGGCTAAAAAGAATCACTACATTGAAATCCTGAAGCAAAGGGCATTTCACTATTCAAATGCCTTTTTCTAAACATTTAAGAATCACTTTTAAAATCCCCAAAAGGACTCTATAGATATTTTTAAAACATAAATTCCAAGATCACATCAGGTTATAGAACACAAAAAACCTACACATTATCTTGGTAATTCACCAGCTGCTGTCTTTAGCATTTGCATTACTGCTTGCAGTTGTTTATGAAAATCTCATAGGAATTAATGTAAGCAAGATTTAAATGAAGGACATGAATGCTGGCTGGAGATAATCACAGTGTTGAGTTTGTAGATCAGGAGTTCAGTAGCAAAAGAAAAGCAAGTTTCTTAAAGATATTTTCATAAACAGTACCACTGACTCACCCCCACCATACACATACACACATATGCTTGTACACAGACTAATGTGTGCACAGTCAAGTTTGTGGGGTAAATAAAAAGTAGGAGGTCCTCTTGAAAAGGCAGAAGAGACATTTTCATGATCACACAATTTTAGGAACCATCTCCAAACTCATTCCTTCTTTATTCTTTTTTCCCTTTTGCAAAACATGCACACACATGTATATGCACTGTAGTGTGTCAAGCACACAGACTTGTAATTTAAAGAAGAAATAAAGAAAATTGGAAACAAATATTCAATTCTGTCTTGGTGAATAAAGACATAGGCGGTAGAAAGTTAAGTTAGACACTGGCAGAGGGATCTGCTCACATGTGATAGTTCTTTTCTTCAAAACATTTTCTTTGAAATTTTAGAAAATGACAACATTGTAAAATACAAGTGAAAACATAACAAAAGTTCAAGGTCTGTTTCTGGACCACCAAAATCCACTCCGTCTACTAACATGGAATAATCAGGTCAAGTTTGAGGGCAGTGGGTCATGAAAGAGACAGAAAGCTGTCAACAACAAGTAACAGAAAATTAGTTGTTGTTGTTGTTGTTGTTTCTGGTCTGAGCCAAACAAAATCAGGGAGTGCTAACTCAGAATTCAGTAAGTGCTTTTCATGGAATGTGTATTTATGTGATTAATTTCCAAAGAATGCATTACCACATGATTTTTTCCCAAATATATATTTTTGACACCATCATTAGCAGTAAAAAAGATAAAAAAAGTCTAGGTAAACTTTTGTCATTCTTCCCCTTGTTCCATCTGTTCCACTTGGGTCATAAGTTGTTTCTGGGACAACCAGTGACTTACCGTATACACTCGCACATAAATTGACCCCAAAATCAGCCGAGGCACCTAATTTTATCCTAAAAGCTGCATCAAAAATGTGCTCGGTCCCCACGGCTCAGGCCACTGAGTAGGTGAGCACAATCATTTAATGGTCTTAAGCTGTTCTTACATGGAAATGAGGTGGATAGAAATTAAAGACCAATTTCTATTTTAAAAATGTGCTGAAAAATTTGGCTTATATACTAATATATATGCTACATTCCCATATCTGGTGCCTTACATGGCTCTTCCTTCTACCTAGAGTGCTCTTCTATACCTGCTCACACTTTCCTTTAGATTTGTGTTCAAATGCTACCTTCTTCCTGAACCTTCTTCGACCATCTTTAATTTAAAATGGCCACACCCACTAAGCCATAACTGTCTCTGCTTTATTTCCCCCCTGCATCATCTATCAGCAACATTAGGCCGTAGCCTCCCTTGTTTGCTTATTCTCTAATCTTCCCCCCTCACCCAACCTAAGAGAATATAAATTCTAAGAAAACGGGGATTCTTGTTGCCTTTTGTCTTCACTGCTCTATCTCAGGGGGACACATCCCAATGGAGGTGCTCCATAAATGTTTCTGAAAGGAAATCAGACTAACTCCTGCACATCTGGTTTAAGAATATATATCTCAGTAACCAAGGCTCAGGGGAACCACAGCCAAGAGATCAAAGGGCACATTGCATTTGATTGCTACTCAATTGCTACTCAATAGCTCTTGAAAGTGTTGAAAAACCAGTAGGTTGCTTTGAGGGCTACAGCGAACCTGACTCAAGCCATAGTAATATTTTCACTTGATTCATATGCCTGTGAAAGTTGGACGTGAAATATGGAATACCGAAGAAGAAAGGATGTGCTTTAATTAGGGTGTTGGGGTAGAACATTGAAAGTACCGTGGACCGCCAAACAAGCAAACAAGTTTGTCTCAGTAGTGCATCCAGAATGCTCCTTAGAGGCATGGAAGGTGAAGCTTTATTTCATGCATGTTGGACATGTTGTCAGGAGAGAATAGGCTCTATAAAATGACAGCATGTCTAGTAGAGAGGGAATAAAAAATAGGATGACCCTCAGGAGGACATACTGACACAGTAACTGCAATAATGGGCTCAAACATAAGAACAACCGTGTGGATGACTACGGGCCAGGGAGTGTACATAGGTTTTGTTGTACATAAGATCTCCATGAGTGGGGACCCCACAGGAGCACCTAACAACAGCATCCCAATAAATCCATTTAAATTTTTGTCAAGAAATGGGAGAAAATGGAGCAAGGTAGGGGTGGAGATCAGGAAGAAGAGAGAATAGGAAGAAGACAAAAATGGTGGGGGGGGGGTAAAAAAGGTGGATACACTGAGGAAAATTATAGAGCCTGCAGCAGAACAGCAAGGGGAACAGAGCAAGAAAGTCCTTAGGAAATACCAAAAATAGGCTTTGGGGCCAGGGTGTGGCACCTCATCAGACTGAACTTGAAAGCACTCTTAAAGGTCAACAAACAGACCTTGAACTATTTACATGCTTTTCTTTTTCTTTTGTCATGGTTTGTTGTTGTTGTTGTTGTTGTTGTTGTTGCTTTATTTTGCTCTGTCTTGTTTTTGTGCATATTATTATCTCTACAAGTCTATCTAGATAAGATAGGCAGGATGAATAATCTGGAGGAGAAAACGATGGATCCACTGTTCTATGGTGACATGGAAGAGGAGGAGGTGGAAAGGGAGTAGTGTTAACAAACCCAGGGACAAGGGAATAAGTTATCCAAAATTGGTGATGAGGAAGGTATAAAAGGTCTGGTAGGGCTTGATCAAGGGCAATGTAAACAAGAAGAATCACTGAAACCAAATGAAGGCTGAGCATTATGGTGGAACAAAAAGAAAATAAAAGGAAATAGAGACAAGAACTAGGAGGCAAAGGACAATTATAGAAGTATAAATATAGACATGTACATATATAAATACATTTATAGATAATATTGGGAACATAGACCTATATGCATATATTAATAGGTTACGTATTAACGTAGCAGATGGACATCGGGCCTCCACTCAGGTACTCTCTCAACGCAAGAACACTTTGGTCTATTAAACTGGTTTTCCATAATGCTCACCTTCCCCACACTATCCCTGAAGAGAAAACTAGTCCATAAGCAAATGTGGTGGAAAATATCATGGTGCCCAGCTCTCAATAGATAAAGGACCTGGGGTCTTAGAGGCTTGGAGATAAACAAGCTGCTATCTAGCTGAGGAGCAACAAGCTCACATGGAAGAAGTACATCAGTCTGTGTGATCACGAGTTATCCAAGGGATCAGGTATCAGACATCAAAGAACAAAAAATCACAATCATTGTGAATGAGAAGGAGGGCAGAGGGCTGACCCAAATCCCATCTGCTGGACATGCCCTCACAGAAGGGTGGCAGGGAGGAGATGAGTCAGTCAGGGTGTAGTGTACTACCAATGAAACATACAACTTTCCTCTAGTTCTTAAATGCTTTCTTCTTTCCAACGCTCATGATCCCAATTCTACCTTACAAATCCAGCTAGACCAGAGAATATATACTGGTACAGATAAGAACTGGAAACACAGGGAATCCAGTACAGATGAACCCCTCAGGACTAGTGGTGATGGGTGGCAATACGGGGAGAACGGAGAGAATATGGAGTGGAAAAGGGGGAAATAATCACAAGGCTCTACATAGAACCCCCTCTCTGGGACATGAACAACAGAAAAGTGAGTGAAAGGAGACATCCGACAGTGTAAGACATGACAAAATAATAACAATTTACAAATTATCAAGGGTTCATGAGAGAGAGGGATGGAGAACAAGAGGAAAAAATGAGAAGCTGTGCCAAGGGCTCAAGTAGAAAGAAAATGCTTTGAGAATGGTGATGGCAACAAATGTGCAAAACATAATGGATGGATGGATTGCGATGAGTTGTATGAGGCAGAAAAATTACTTTTAAAAGTAAATCATGTTGATGAAATGAAATATGAAAAGTAACAATCATTTCCTAAGATTGGAGGATGCTCAAACGCCATAGAGTTTGTAACTGCTAGTACCTGAATATTATATAAATGGGGTTGACCCTCCCTCTTTCTGCCATTGTTAATAATGTAGATCTAGTCTGTCAGGTGGAAGAGAAATTTCCCAAATCATGAGTCAGGATCTTGTTCCAGTCTGAGAGTCTGACTTCTGTGAAGTTATTTATTGCCTAACTGCATCTTTGATTATTCAATGCATTCTGGACAGCTGTTATTTCTCAGACAGGTGTCCTGATCGATGCAGACACAATGAAGGAACTCATGTCAATGACTCAAGTAGAACAATCCCTTAGAACAATCCTTTCTAACTCTGGATGTGAAAGAGGTGCTTTGACTTAGCATAAAACTCCAAAAACAACAAATTAATCAAGAAATAGCTGCATTGCCTAAAATACATGGTAAACTTCAAGTGCCAAAGAGTTTTTCTTTGCATGCTCCCCAATGCTGATTAATGAGCTGAAAACAGAAATTAAAGTTAAATAGCAACAACTCTGTAAAAAAACAAACTTTTTATAAAATGTATATTTGTATTTCACCACACATCTCAAACCAAACACATTGATATCAAGTCAATTCTCACTCATGGTGACCCACTATGAGAGTAGAACTTCCTCCTACGTAATGGTAACTCTTGACAGGAGTAGAAGGCCTCGTCTTTGCCCCATGAAGCAGTTGGTGTTCTGAAACTACTGACCTTGACAGATAGCAGTCCAAGGCATAACCTCTGTTCTCAGTGAAAACGGAAACCATCTACACTACTCTGAGACAGAACGTTGTTAAATCCTGGACCCTGAAGGACTGTCATTCCTAGTGTCCTCCGACTGACAAAGAAAATCATTTCCAAGGATGGCATTAAATTTCTCCACAACTAATGGGGGAAGATCGAAGAACACTAACTGTTGTTTTAAGAGTCTTTCACAGACTAAAGCCACTGATTGATGGTGTGCTAGTTCCAGGTCACCCAGGGGAGCATGGGAAGAAAGGTCTTAAAATCTGCCTTCCAAAGGTCACGGCCCTTGCAAGCCCTGTGAACTGCAATCCCAATGGACTCATTTGGCATCTCCATGAGTCAGAACCCAACCGCCAGCAACTGGTTTGGTTGGGTTCCTTCTGTTGAAGTGCATGAAAATCCTTAGAAAGTCTTGTTGCTAATGCCTCTTTACCCATTCTGGGTGCTGCTCACCATCCCCAAAGCTCAATGTGCCCAGAGTCTTCTAACCTCATGACCACTGACGTCTTGGAAGACACAGTCTTTTGTTGCAGAGAGCTGCCTTTGCCTTGTCAGAGGGTTAGCAACATCTCTCACCTCTACCTGTGGCTGGCTTAGTGGTAACCAGTTGAGCTGCTACCTGAAAGGTCAGCAGGGTGAAACCACCATCTGTCCTTGGGGAGAGAGAGACGGCTTTCGAGGCCAGTAAAGAGTGACAGTCATAGAAACCCATGCAAGGGCAGGTCTGCTGTGTCGTAGGAGGGACACCACTGGAGGCAGTGAGCGTGGATGGCTGAGAACTCCTCCAACTTGACACCTTCATGATAACCAAAAAGGTCTCTGGATATGGACCCATGTCTACTGGACGTGGGGGAGTGAAGGAGACAAGATAGACTTGACTCAGAGCCTTTGCTCTGGGTGGAAAGGTGCTTAGATTCCTGGCTAGTGGTTTGGGAGAAAGACACTCTCAAGGGTAGAATTGGTAGTGAGCTTAGTCAAAGCATCCCCAAATGTCCAGGGCTTGTGGCTAATGACTAAGGCAGACAGAAAAAGGTCAGTCTAGACCTCTGATGAGTTACATTCACACCTGGTCATAAAAAGTGCATGTGACATTCAGAAAAACCTTCTGGTGCCATGCAAACTACACTGTCCCACAGGCAGCTTGGGTTTATGACTTCATCTCTTTGTACACATATATATATTCTCTCTCTCTCTCTCTCTCTCTCTCTCTCTCTCTCTCTCTCTGCACAAACACCCTGTATCATTTTCATGTGATTGTGTCTTACTAGCAGAGCAGAAAGCTGAACATGATAAAGATCAGGGATGGTGGGGATAATGGCAGACCGTTGCTTACATTGAATATATACATTTTTATAGGTCGGGATCACCTTTGCTTTTAAACTTAGCAACTTCAGCTCTGTATTCCTATTCATCTGCCATACTGTCAGATCCCCATCTTCCTCTTTTGATTGAGTCCTATGATAAAATTTTATCTGAGGGTATAATTTTGATGTAAACAAATATTTTTTCTGTTTCTATTTTAAGTTCTAGAAATAGCCAAGAGCATAAAAAAAGTAATGGGTCTAGTTTCTCTGATTTCTGAGAGGGTCACAAAAAAATCTATGAATGGGTCCCTATGCTCACTTCATTCCCTGCTGGAAAAAGTTCTTTATGGACGGAGGGGGTCTCAAAAATTTCATAGGAAAATGGAGTTACAGGATAACAGAATTTTCCCACAAACCTTTGGAAGGTCCTTCCTATATAAAATGTTATGCTACATTGGCTTAAAATGAGATACACACATGTACAGAGAGAGAGAAACAAAATTTGAGAATCACAATAGGTTTGATTAAAGTCACATTTGATTCCATTAATGCTTTGGTTTTCCTCTAGAGAAATAAACTCGCATACATACTTAACAATTTTTCATGGTTCAGCCTTCAAGAGAGCCCTGGTCGACCCCAGGGGAGTAAGCATTAGGCTTGGAAACTCTACAGAAAGTCATGGAATTTAACTCAATGACAGTGTTTGGTTTTTTTTTTTCTTTTTGCTTCATAATGCAACATTTTGGCTTTCATATTAGATAATGACATGTACACAGTGAGGCATGATGCCATGTACATACAACAAATGAAATTGCAGCGCTCTGCAGTTCCTTCTCTAGGAATCTTGATAGGGTTTCATCGCAAGGCTCTCAGGGGGTTGTGCTTTACATGGGTCCTTCACGATTGCCTGGCTAAGTGACTGCACAACTAGAGGTTTTTCTAACAGTAGGCTGCTCATTTATGACCAGAAGCATGGAGGTCAAGCGGCTTCCCTTCCCAAGGTATGATGACAATACATGGATACCACTTACTGTCTCCCCAGCAGCGTAGAGGTCCCAGTTTGTATGCAGCTTCTGAGTGTGGCCGGCCTGTGTCTGTAATCACTATCTTAGTTACTGGCAGATGTTCTTTATAAGAAAGGAATCCAGTGTCATTGGTCCTATCAAACAGAAGCAACAACAAAACCCATAAAATTATTCTAATGAACATAATTAGAAGATAAACAATAATCCTTCTGGCATTTCAAAACCAAGATGTTCTGGCTAAATTTGCACACGCACACACACAAAGAATAAGGACAAGTGGCTCCGCTGAGCATGTGACCATGTAGTAACATTTTAATGTCTTCTGCAGACAGAGCATGGTCAAAATTTTTAAACGCAGCCAGCTGTTTTCTCCCTTTTAATTGGAGCGGTTAATCCATTTACATTTAATGTCATGGTTGGTGTTGCTCTCTTGGTTTTTATTGATGTCCCTCAACTTGGGTACACAGTCTCCGCTGTCAATGGGTGAACACTCTGGGCTTTCTATGCAAATCTTAATTGCTGTTTTTGCCGGTGTGGATCTGCAAGTCAGTTCCGACTCAGAGAGACCCCATCGGACAGAGTGAAACCAGCCCACTGGTCTCCTTCAGCTGCCATTCTTTAAGGACACAGATTCCCAGATGCTTTCTCTTGCTGGAATGGTAAACCTATGGGTTAGAATGTAAACACTTAACCATTGCACGGCCGGGACTCTCTGTCTACAGTAATGGGATTCAAATTCTAACTTCCCTATAAGAGTAGAAAGGAGTTGTGGTGACCCAGAGGGTTAAGCACTGAGCTACTAACCAGAAGATGAGGGGGAAATATGAAGCCGTGGGCGCTCCTATAAAAATGTGCAGCCCACTGAGGCACTTCTCTTCTGTCTCATAGGGTCTCTAGGAAGTGAAAGGGGGCTCTTGCCTTGGACAGATAACTCCAAGGTTCTTGAATTAAACTCTCAGAAAGATGGACAGCCTGAGAAATCAACAGGGGCAGCCCCACCCTGTCCTGCCACCTTGCTAACAGCGGAAGAACCCCAAGATAGTGAAGGGGTGAGGGATGAGCTGGAATCCACTGGATAGGGCTGAGTTCTTTGATCACAGCAGCTGAAATCTGTGTGGAGTTTGATGTTTTCCCAGCTGCAGCTTTCTGCTTGGGTCGAGGGTCACCTGAGGATCTGAGGGGTTTGTGTGTGTGTGTGTGTGTGTGTGTGTGTGTGTGTTGGCCTCCCCTACTTCCACCAGTGGCTTTCTCATTTTTCTTATTTCCAGAATTTCTCACACCACATCCAGTCTGGGTGGCATCACCGAACTCTAAAGTTGCCACTTAAAATCTACAAAGAAACGCTTCCCAGCTCTAGAAGTCCTGATGGATTCCAGCCACTTGGTGATGGGATGTGCCCTCTCAGAGAGGAGCTATGGATATGCAGATCTCCCATCCTCCCCACCCCTTGTTGTCCTCTTCTTTCAAGGGTGGGAGGGTCCCTGACCTGGCAGCTTCTGTCTGCAATAGCTGGTCTCCTCTTACATCAAGTCTTCCCATTTGTTGTGTGTGTATTTTAATATATATGAATCATTTCCCTGGGTTATAATTATCTGTGGGAGGGTTCATGCAAAGCAAACCACTTCGCTGTAAGCAGAATGCAATATAGGAAGTTTCAAAGTCTTCTTTTTCAAAGCTATTTTTAATTAGTAATATGTTGCGGAGGCAGGGAAGACTTATTGGAGATTATGTCAGATTATTCTTTCTGTTGCAGGGTGGCTATTAACATTTGACTCATATTTTAAAACACAATATGACTCTGTAGGCATTTTTATGTGACTGTAATGAGGAAGAGTGCCTTCAAAATGGATTAGGATTTTGGAAAATTAGAGTTGAAGTAAGAGATACAATATTTCTCATGCCAAGCATGCAATAAAAGCATAATCATGAGTCCATTTTGATTATAATGACATCTCCTGCCAGGCAATTCTCAAAGAGTCTGGGTTTGGGTTTCATCTTTTTAATGTAATGTAGTCTCTCAGTGTTTAGAATATTAGACATTTCAGGTTTGGAGCTCAATTAGCAATGGATGGATTGTAGGAATGAAAATGCTATTCTGTAAGCAAAGCCATCCTCTCTGTAACCAGACTGACTTAGCAATGAAGAACAATGATTTTCTGCACTGGCCTGGTTGCTTAGTGATGCGAATGACACCATAGGTTTGTTGAAATCAACCCCCAAACCAAACTCCCTGCCATTAAGTCAATTCGGACTCAGGGCAGCCCTGTAAAACTGTCCTGTGGGTTTCCAGAACTCTAACTCTTCATGGGAGTAGAAAGTCGCATCTTTCTCCCTAGGTGTCTTCAAATAAGAATTTGAAAATCTGACACTTTCGCTTTCCAAATGACAAACAAAGCCAACGCTCCTCACTCTAGCTTTAGATAAGAATGAATAGCTTAAAAAGTTATTTCTCACATAAAAGGTGATTGTGCATAAAAGTTTCCCTCCCCACTTCGTTCACTATTTTAAATTCAGTTGTCAAAATTCTGAAATGCCAGAGATTGTCTTCTCAAAACCACAATTCAAAGAACATCCATTCTTTGGCAGAGGGGAAGGGAAAGGGCTCCATGGATAAACAATTATGACATGTTTTTAAGTGTACACATTTAAAACTTGAAAGGTTTAGTAGGCAGTTTGTTGAAGACATGGCTCTAGCTAATTACTGGCTGTAAATAGATTTTGTGAATAACAGAATGCCTAATTGCATTTAATTTCCAAGTGAATGTTAATTGGCATCCAATGAAGAAGAAATACAACACGGATGCTTCCGCCTCAGCATCTTAGAAAATTCAAACTTATGTGACCCCCCCCCCAAATCCTTTATTACTCAAAACTCAAGGAAAAAACATTCACTGTTTGAATCTAGGTGAAGTGGACCACGTTTTGTTTCTTCATTGTACTAGCTTACCAAGGGTCTACCAAACTTTGCAGATGTTGAGTGGCTTAAAAAAAAATTAAAAACATTAGGTCAATTTTATAGAAATCACCATTCATTCCGATCTGCGTCGCAGTTGCAGTAATACTGAGAATCAATGCAGTTCCCCTCGAATCCACAAGTACACTTTTTAAGATCAGGTAAAGAACCTCCCCAGTAAGTCTGCATTTCATTGGTTCTTCCAACCCACCAGCTCAGAGGGGTTCCATCTGAAAGACAAACACAAGAGACAGACAGTACGCCCAGGGCAGGGGCTTTCTGTGGGAACACAAAGTCCATCCTCCCTTAATCATTAACAAGAATAAAGAAGGAAAAGAGAGAAAGGCTGATTTAGAACAACCATATTCTAAACACGACAATAGAATGGCACTTCCCTAAGAAAGCTTAAAAAACAATTATTGCTGGGGCTTAAATGATAAATGCATGGTGATTTCAGCAGACAGTAAACCAGCAGTGTATTCCCATTTAATTCAAGCACGATATTCAATAATTTATTGGGGGTGATCCAATTTATGCAATTTCCTTAAAACTAATTTTTTTAAAACAAGTTGGCATTTAAAACATAAATGAGAGTAATTAACACGCCCGAAACAAAATTGATTGGAAATCATGGAATGTCCATAACGACCTTCTAGCATGCTATACAAAGTCGCTGATGTGCCACCATATATTTATTGGCTAAAAATACACGAGCTGTTTATTAAACCTGGCATGGTTGGGCCCTCTTTTGCCATGATTTATGATTTGCTTGGAAGCATATATATTTTTCCTTCCATTTAATGACTTGGCTATTCATTTGAAGGCAGCAGAAATAACACTGAAAGATCTTCATGCCAGAAGCAAATATTACATCCCCAAACCAAGGTTTCCTCAAGCCAAATGCATCTCTTTTTCTAGGATGGATGTTCTGCCTTCTCGTCCCAGAACTGAAGATCACGTCAATGGTAAGGAACTGGAGCAAAGAAGGAACAGAGTGTGTCCTTGGGGACTTTCAGAAAAGAAAGTGAGCTAGTGATCCAGGCAATCTCTTTTGGAAAAGAGGAATGTCAGAGTGGCTCTCTTAGCCATGGGAGAATCATAGGGGATGAGAAGAACGGGAGCAACAGACATCCAATGCACACGCGACTCCTCAAAGAGGGTTGATCTGTTCATTTTCAAATCCTGATGCATCCACCCCAGTGAGAATCTGCAGCATTGATAAGATCTCTGTGGCAGTCCTGTGCTTATGTTAATTTCATGATTGAAATGTAGGGTTGGAGTCTAGCCTGTGAATCTGGAAATAGCCACTGAGTAGCCAAAGAGACCTCTATGTGGGCATGGCTTTCTCCTGAGACTTCTGGGAAATCTCGCGATATTTCCCTTATGAAGATGAGAAGCTATCTTCCCCAGTGGTTGGGAGTTAGTCTCAGAGACGATGAACCACAGACAAGACAAGATGGCAGCGTCCGAGAAGCTGGAGGAGCCAGTGGAGAGACCACACGGCTTTGCCCTGATGGAGCCAGACCTCTGAAGTCTGGGGTGACCACATGGAGACCTCTGCCAGCGATGAGTTGCTTCTGCTGTTGATGGACCCTGAACCCTGGAAGCAAGGAGCCATGGGGAGCCCCCTGCCAGCGCCGGGATTCTGCACCCACTGACCTGTAACTTCGTGAGTCGGAAGGAGACTTTATAGACTGATTCCAGGCATAGTTGTTAATATCGGACTTATGACTTTGAACTGGACTGGGCTGGGATGTTTTCTCGATGTCCTTTTCCTCTTGTATATAAACCTTTTCCTTATATCCATATGCATGTCTATGAAATTTGTTCCTCTAGCCTACCCAGACTAACACAATCTCCATTATGGAGACTGCTCACTATCACTCACTCCTGCACAGGACTTCTGCTGAGGCTGATCAGTTCACTCACAGAATCACTCTAGCTGCCAGGTCAGCCTCATCAGAAAGAGGAAACTTGCATTACCCAACCATATTGAACTTCCTCGCCCTTCTTTCATTCTTTCACTGGAAATGGAAGCAGCCTGCAGGGTTACAGGTATGTGTGTATTTTAATCTGATGCCAAACCATTCTATCGTCAGAGATAGGAGGGAACGCAGAGTCTTTGTAAATACCAATCATGTCTTTATATTCCAACTTTCTATTTGCTCAATAAAGCAACAGGGGTTTCCAAGGCACAAAACAGCTTTGGTTCTCTACTGGATTTTTGCAAATGTCGTAAAGAATGTGTAGGTGTCGCGGAGATGTAGCAAAATCAGAAGGAGAAACAGACCTTGAAAACAGACCGGGGAAGTGGGGGGTGGGGAGGGAGGGATGGTGAAAGTCTGAGAAAAATCCTAACTGGCTTCACTGCTCATTCTTTCAATTTGCTAAACCACATTGCTTGGGTTGTAAAAAATGTATTTCATTTGCATTCCACTTTCTCATCACCAATTTCGATGTATCACAATTAAAAGCATATCACATGAAACTGATTAGATCTGAAACTCTAAATTTAGTTTGTCTGACACTACCCTTTTATATACCCATAAACTGACTCTAAGCATCCCTGAAATCCACTAAACCCAAGCACTCTGCTATCAAGGCGATTCCAAGTCAGGACAGAGTCGAACTTCCTCAGTGAGTGCCTGAAGTTGTAACTGTGGACAGGAGCAGAACACCACATTTTTCTCCTTCAGAGCAGTCGGTGGTCTCCAGCAGCTGATGCTGGGATTCGTTATCCAGCTCACAACCCACTATGCCATCAGGAATCCTTTGGGCCAGTCTTGATTCTATATGAATTGAAGTCCTTATTAGAAAAAGAGGGGAAACGTCACATGATAGCAAGGCAGGGAATGCCTGGACCACCAGCACAGGGGCAGGCACATACAGACCTTCCTCTTAAGCCCCTGAGAGTACTGGGCCTTGCTGGGCCTCTGAATTTGGACAAGTAGTCTTCAAGACTGTGAGTCAATCGATATCTGTCACTCCATTTATAGCATTTTGCTATGACAACCCAACCCAAGGAGACCTTCTAGAGAAGCGGTTCTCCACCTCTGGGTTGCAACCCCATTGGAGGTTGAACAACCTTTTCACAGGGGTCACCTGATTCATAACAGTAGCAAAATTACAGCTATGAAGTAGCCACAAAAATACTTTTACAGTTGGGGGGAAGGAGTCACCACAACACGAGGAACTGAATTAAGGATTCTGGCATTAGGAAGGTTGAGAAGCACTGTTCTAGAGCTTACTGCCCTACTATCATCCTCGAACCAGGCAGAAATACTCCGGGAGTCGTTAGATCACACACTTAAGATCACACACGCACCGCTGATCATGGAGGTGTAAACTGCTGCACATTGCAGACCTGTGCTGCTGCCCTTCACTTCCTGTGGTGCTTGCCTCCTAACCACTGGGGGATTTTGTGCTTTGGTTCTATGAGAATTTGGCTCACCTAAGACTTCACTGATTGTCTTTTTCCCCCTTCCTTTCTCTGCTTAAACATCTTAGCCTTTTCGTTCCATTATTCTTAAAGCTTCCTATGTTTATTGTCCATAAGTGTCTGAGAAAGCATTCCAGCTTGGTTTGTCTTATTGTAGAGTTCAGGGTCGATGCTCAGCTACACTGCACAATCTAGTGGGCATTAACCCGGGCGGCTAAGTATAAAAATGAGGCATCCAGGAGCCAGGGTCTCATCTCACACAATGTGTATGCTTGTGTGTCATGCCACTTAATTGCCACTGGTGTTATTGTTCCATTTCACAAAAGAGGAAGATGAGAGACAGAGGGATGCATTCAAGTTTCTAGTGCATGTGAGCTGTCTGTTCATCTATATGGTAAGTGAGAGCCCAAGATAATAAACTTGAGTGCCCCTACTCTCTAAATTCTATGGTAATCTCATCATAACTCTTTGATAATCCATCGGGTATGGGATTGAAGAAGTGAAGACATGGGATTTGAAAGAGGATCAACAAAATGGAAAAGGTTTGAATGCAGAAGAGATGGACACTCAGATATTCTGAAAAAGGGGAAAGAGGATGAGTTGAGAAGGGAAAGGATGAAAATAGAGAACAAGTGGGAAGGAAAGGAGGCAGAATATTCTCAAGCCAACTTAAGAAAATAATCAGGTTTATTCAGTAGGGGCAGACTAAAGAGAAAAGATACTTGTTGGGAAGACGTATAGAAGTTGGACCAACAGTTCCCAAACTGAAGCGTGACTCAGATGACACATGATAGTCACATGGGAAATGCATTTCTTTATAAAATTATTGTCACTGGGTTTGTAATTCCAAACCTCTGAAGCCTACAAGTGAATGAATTTAAGTCAAGGGCTTTTATTAACCTGGTTGGTCCCTGAGGACACAAGCAATTTGGAATGGGATGGGAACCTAAAGGTTTGTGGTTTAAATCTATGCAACAGCTCCATGGGAGAAAGGCCTGGCAAGCTGCTTCCATAAATATGACAGCCAAGAGAATCCTGCGGGCTGTTCCACTCAACAGCACACGGCCATGAGCCATGAGCCAAAGTTGGCTTCATAGGGCTGGGTTTGGTTTGGTTATTTTACTGTGCAGGCCACGTAAGATGCTCCCTACTTTGGAACAAAAGAAAAACACTCCCCTTCAATGTTGTTGTTAGGGGCCCTCAAGGCAGTTGCGAACCCATAGGGAGCCTGTGCACCACAGAATGAAATGTTGTCCTGCCCCACACCACCCTGACAAGCATCCCTGTGCTTGAGCCCAAAGCTGCAACCACTATGTCAAACCATCTCCTTCTGGAACTGCCTCTTGTTTAATCCCCCTCTCTTGTTCAAGGTATGATGCCCTTCTCGAGGGACTGCCCTCTCTCCGGACAACATGCTCAGAGTGTGTAAGAGGAAGCCTTGCCTCCAAAGAGCACACTGGCAGTCCTTCCCAGATTTGTGGGTCCTTATGGTAGCCCATGGTACTTTCAATATTCTCCAGCAACAGGAAGAAGGAATCAGTTGCCCTCTTTGGAGAAAGCAGCCACTGGAAATTGCTTCAAAACATTGTGAGGTCCTGTCAGATATCGTTAGATATGGAAGTCCCCCCAAAGTACTGCTGATAAAAAAACAGGGTGCTGGCAACTTGTATGAAGGTTGAACAAGCAGGGCAGATCCAGAAGACCCCTATTTGGACTCCCAAACAAAGGACATCAACAATAAAACCCAGAAAACCTAAACTCGGCACCACAGAGTCAATTGTGACTTCCATGAACTCTATGAGGAGAGTGGAATGGCCACGGTGAGTTTCCAAAGCTGGAGGGCAGAAAGCCTCAGCTATCTCTTGTGGAGCATTTCGGGGATTTGAACTTCCCACCTTGTGGTTAGCAGGCCAACATGTAGCCCCTTAGATGGGAAATAGAAAGACACTAAAACCAATTGTGGAGTTGATTCCAACTCAAGGCCATCCCAACGGTGTGGGAATAGAACTGTGCTCCACAAGGGTCACAAGGAAGAGACGAGACAGTCAGGGTGCAGTACAGCACCGACGAATCACACAGCTTTCCTCTCCTCTAGTTCTTGAGTGCTTTCTTCCTCTCATTATCATGACCCCAATTCCACCTAACAAGCAGGCTAGGCCAGAGTATCTACAGTGGTACAAATAAAAGCTCACAACACAGGGAATCCAGAACAGATCAAGCCCTCAGGACAATAACGAGAGTAGCAATACCAGGAGGGTAGGGGAAAGGTGGGGGAAGAAATGAGGAACCGATCACAATGATTGACATCTACCCCTGCCCCCGGGGAGGATGAACAATAGAAAAGTGGATGTAGGACATGAAAAAATATATAATTTATCAAGAGTTCATGGGAGTGGGAGGGTGGAGGAATGAGTGGGAAAAAATGAGGAGCTGATATCCAGGGCTCAAGTAGAAAGAAAATGCTTTGAAAATGTAATGGCAACAGATGTACCAGTGTGCTTGACAAAATGGATGGATGTATGGATTGTGATAAGAGCCGTAAGAACCACCAATAAAATGACTTTGAAAAGAAGAAGTGTACTACATAAAGATTTTGACGGCTGACTTTTTGGAAGTAGGTTGCCAAACTTCTCTTCCAAAGTGCCTCTGGGTATTCTTGAACTTCCAATCTGTGGTAGTTACATTATTTGGGACTTGAGAGGAGTAAAGGGAGAATGGGGTGGAGTCTAGACTGTCAATTAGGTCATAGACAATAAGGCCTCTGTGTGGGCATGGCCTATTTCTGGGAATTCTGGGCGCTCCGGTGTTTCCTCCTTGCAGATGGGAGACACTTCTCTCTCTGCTCGCTTCCTGGGAGACATTCCTACAGAGAAACCACATGGGCACACCCTGATGCAGCCCTGGGAACTGGAGCAGCCACATGAGACCCCTGCCACACTGAGATGCTTACAATGCCACTGGATACAAAGACATTCTACCTACTGGCCTGTGATCATCCTGCATTGGACATCATTGCATGTGTTACGTGACCTCAGAAGAAGACTTTGTAGATTGGTATCAGACAGATGGGTTACTGTTGGACTTATGGACTTGATATGGACTGACTGGGATATTTTATTAATGCAAAATTACCCTTTATATAAAATTCTCTCTCAAACACATATGCGTTTCCATGGACTTGTTTCTCCAGTCTACCAGGACTAACAAATAACTTTCCATCTAGGAACTAAGAACATTAACTGTTTGCACAACTCAGACTCTCAGAAACTACACTGTTGCAGTAGTTGCTAGGAAGTGTTGAGTCCATTACACTATATGGTGACCCTACACCAGAATGAAATGAAACACTGCCCAGCCCTGCACCATCCTCCCCAAAAGGTGTTAGAGCTTTTTTGAGACATGAGAGGGCTTCACAGAGTTGATGGAAAGACAGAATTTAAAGAGCATGGACATTTTCCACAAGCTTTTTGAAGCTCTCTTGTAGAAGGGCGTGTGTATGGTGGAAGTGATGTTTTCGTTATGAAATATGAAGATATGTCCTGGGTTGCATAGTGACTGGCAAGGCCATTGGGAGAAATGGCAAGCTGTCAGGCTAGTGGGCAAATTCTGGCAAGCCATTTCAAGAATGAGGTCATGATGGTCGGAATGGGGGCACCAGAGGGGCACCAGCAGGGACTCGATGAGATGTTCTTGGGGGAGGGAATGCCAAAGTCAAATTTTAGAGAAAATGAATGGGATGACAGACCAGAACTGAGAGGGTTTTCTGGGTCCCACAGCCGGATGAGCTATGCTCCTGCTTGTCTAGTCTAATGCCCAATTACCCCGCGGGGCTGACGGCCAGCAGTCCTCGGAAAGACATCACACGGGATAGTCCCTTTCTGAAAACACTTATATTTTTATTAGCTCTTTTCCACGAGAAAACAAATCTTTGGTGTCACTTGCCCTTTCTCAGGGATGAACGCTGTGCATTCATCAAGCCTCTGAAAGAAGCCCTTATTGTACGCTGAGCCGATTAAGGCCAGGGAGAGGCTGGGCAGGCAATCATGGCTTTGAACAGAGTTCAGTGTAAATTGACCTTGTTCTTTTCTTCAGGCTAAAGTATCTCCATGACTTTCAGACGGAGACACATTTTAGCAGAGCGTCCAGGGATCATCAGCCCCAGGCCGGCTGGGCGCCAGCACCATGTCAGAACTGGAAGCCACAGGATCCAGAGGATTGGGGCACAGGAAGTTGTACATGCCTCGGTTTCCTTACCTTGTTTATCTACAAGCCTCGATCTCTTGCAATAGTAGGCAAGCTCCTGTTCACAGTGCTCGGCCAGGTGAATGGTGGCCTGGAGTTGCTCCAGGCTGGCTGCGTACTCGAAAAGCCCAGTGTGTGCACTCTCAGGCTGAGAGCCTTTGACTCTGGTGAGTTCAGAGCCGTTGTGTTGTAGGATGGTCCAGGCAGTTTCTTGTATGCAGAAATGGGGGAAGAAAGAGAGGAGACCATCACTAGTCTGTAAAAGTTAAAATAAATAAAGAAAATCAAAATCACCTTTTATCTGAGTCAGTTTTTTTTTTTTTTGCTTCGTCTAGTCATCAAGCTTCTCAGTGAGGTAGGATCAATACAAAGAGGATTCCTCCAAGCTCACAATTATACAGAGAAGATTCTTGTCCCTCAGGCTTGCATTAGCATCATGAGTTCCCAACGATTCTACTGTTTTCAGACAGCCTGGCCAGAGACCATTTATGATTCATGTGTATATATATATATATATATATATATATATATATATATATATATCTGTATGCACATACATATAAGCATTTATACATATACAATATGTATTTATACATGAATATATAAATAAAATTTGTGTATTTAGCCACATGCACAGATAAGGAACATTGATTAAATTTATGCAATATATTTCAGTTCATCAAACCTGTGACTCTTTCATGAAAAATACATAATCACTTTGTGCATTTTCCGCAGAAGGGAAAGAACAAGAAGCTGCTACCATCAAGGTAACACCTAGCATAACATCAGCACATCCTGCATTCAGAGCTGTTATCATGTGAGGGAAAAAGTGTCTTTTAGAACGAGTGAAGTCCTTTACTTTTCATAATCTATGTTCTGACTGACCTGCTCTTAAAAAATATTTAGACTATCAATGAGAAAAAAGCCAAAATATTAATGGCTTATATATATGTCTCTGTTCACCCACATTATGATTATAAACTAATTTCTTAATTTCATCAAGTATGTGAATATTCACTTTGGGGATCATATAACCTCCATAGTTAGATGATATACAACAAGAATATACAACTTGTTTCAACTGAAGTTATCCAATACTGCATCAGCAGAGTGGTGGTTACAAAAGAATAATAAAAGAAAAAGAAAAATAACACATTTTTGAGTTATGTACTAGAGCTAACTACCTATAAATATAGCAGACTACCTATAAATATTCCAGCATACTGATGACCAAAATACTTGGTTGAACTAAAAACCCTACAGCATTTATACGACAAGAAAGGTATCATGTATCCACCCATTCCCACCAATAACCAAAACCCAACCCACTGCTATCAAATTGATTCCAACCAATAGGGACCCTGTTGGGCAGCATAGAATCAACTGCCCCATAAGGTTTTCAGCACTGTAAATTTTTATGTTAACAGACAGCCACATCTTTCTTCCTAAGAGCAGCAAGTAGGTTCGAACTGCTGACCTTTTGTTTAAGAGCCATGTGATAAGATCTATGCCATGAGAGCTAGACTGTGCACTACTTCCACCGTGAGACATGCAGGCATAGCAATGAAACCAAACTCACTGTCTTTGAGTTTATTCTGATTCATAGTGACACGACAGGACAAAATAGAGGGGCATCTTTGAGTTTCTGAAGCTCTACGTCTTAAAGGAAGTGGACAGCCTCGTCTTTCTCATGGAGAGTAGCTGATAGGTTTGTACTGCTGGCCTAAGCATAGAAGCCCAACTCATTGGCCCACCAGAGTTCCTTTATGCAAAACGACTGTGATTTATTATACAGGTGACAGATGGAACATTGTCAGAACTCTGCCATACATGTGTACTAAGTCACATAACCTCTTCTTATTACAGAGAAATTTTCCCAATTGGAGAAAACTAATAACAGTAAATAGAGTTATGGGTTTCTACACCCCCCACCTGCGGTAGCAGAGTGGTTATGCCCTGCTCTTCCATCGGAGAGGCCAGAGGTGTGAAACCACGAGCAGCACCACAGAGGAAGGTGGGTCTTTCTACGCCCATGAAGAGTTAGAGCAGTGATTCCCAACCTTCCTAATGCTGTGACGCCTCAATACAGTACCGCCTGTTGGGGTGACCACGCCACCAACCATAAAATTATTTTAATTGTTACATAATAACTATGGTTTTTCTACTGTTATGAATTGGGCAACCTGTGTGGTAGGGTCATTTGACCCCCCAAAGGGGTCGCGACCCACAGGTTGAGAACCGCAGAGTTCGAGTTTCAGAACCTCCCAGGTCAGATCTACCCCACCCTCTAGGGTTGCCATGAGTTGACATTGAGTAGATGGCAGTAAGTTCGGTTTGGGGTTTTTAGTACTAGTTAATGTATTCACATGGATCAATAACCTACACGAGGCTACAAGGTAGACATTGATAAACTTTACTCCCACTATCAGGTCATGTAGTATTTTGATTGAGGTCTGTTAAGTCGGGCCTGATACAGACCGGAACATCACATTTCCTTCCATGTGTGGGCCGTGTTCTGGCTGTGAATCCAGAGCTGTTAATCATATTCCCTCTTGCATATTTCAGCTCCCTGGGAGTTTTTTTCTAATGCTAGTTGTATTTATTTAATTGATGCTGACACCACACAAACAAAACATACAGTGATTCTACATACACTCTCACTACTCTGCACATACAGCTTAATAACACTCCCCAGGTCGAGCAACCAATCTCACTCCTCTCTTCTGAGTTGTTCTGCATCTATTAATAGAAGCAGACTGCTCTTCAAGGCTCCCTTCTAGTCTTCTGAATTCCTTTTGTCAATTTGATCCCACAGAGGTTGACCTTAAATGAGCATACTGCTCAAGACTGAAATTATATTGACAATGAAAATAAACTATGACATAGGTTATACTTCCACATAAAGAAAACAAAAATCCTTGTGATTGAATATGTGAGCAACATATCGATAAACATCGAATAGATTGAAGTTGTCAAGTGTTTCATTGTACTTGAATCTATACTCAATGCCCAGGGAGGCAGCAGTCAAGAAAAAATCAAACAATGCATGATCATATTGCTTTTGTCAAGTCTGCTGCACAAAAGCTCTGTAGAGTAAGATGTCTTTCCAAGGACTAAGAAGAACCTGCTCCCAACCCCCCAAAATGATATTATCGATCTCCTCATATGCATGCACAAATTTCACAATGAATAAAACTGATAATTTATACATTTTAATTATGGCATTTGGCCCACTATAAATTAATATGGTCCTGGAATTCACAGTGAGAGGTATTAGGTATCAAAAAGAAACAAAAGGCACACAAGTTGGTAAAGAAGTAGATATCTCTCTGTTTGCATACAATCTAAGAACCTATTTATAGAAACCCCCAAAGACTGATAAACAAATTACTGGAAGCAATTGAAAAATTTGGCAACTTGGCAGGCTATAAGTTCGACATACATAACTCAATAGGGATTCTTGCATATTAAGGAAGAAAATTCTAAACATGAAATCAAAAAAAAACTATTTACAAGGACCACTTAACATATGAAATACTTAGAAATAGACCTCACTAGAGAAATAAGAGATTTATTCAAAGAAAACTACAAAACACTACAAGAACCCAAAAGATACTTAAGTGGAAGAATAGCTCATGTTAATGAATAGGAAAACTTAATATAGTGAAAATGTCAACATTGCCAAAAGAAATCTCTAACTATAACACAATTCCAATCTAAATCAAAGCACTGTTCACCAAAGAAATGAAACAACTGACCAGTCATTTTATATGCAAAGGAAAAAAACCCAAGTTAAGAGAAAAACTACTAAAACAAATATCCTCCATGAAGAACAACTTCCTTAGCTGACAGAGCAGAAGTGGATGGAGCTGGGTCTATCAGCACTAAGCATTTTGATCAAAGACTCTAGTGAGGAATCCTGATAAAAGGAAGAAATTATAGAGCAGAATCTCAAATTCTCATGGACTCCAGACTTTCTGAAACCATGAAGGCTGAATGCACCTTTAAAGCTACTGCCTAAAGATAACCTTGAAATCTCACTCCATGATTTCAAAACCTATTACATAACCATAGTAATCAAAACAGCCTTATTAGTAAAATGATAGATATGTAGACAAATGAATGAAAAGAGAGAACTAGAGCTAAAACCAAACATCTATAGACACTTGATTTTTTAATAAAGAATCAAGCATATTAAGTGGAAAAAGATAATATTTTAAGCAAATGGTTCTAGAAAAATTGGATTTCCTTCTTCCTACTTCACAACATATACAAAATGAACTCAAAATGGATAGAAAACTTAAATATAAACCCTAGAACTATAAATATCATCAATGAAAATAGGGAAACACTCAAGGGCCTTTATACAAGGAATCATCATACTACCAAACATAATGACAAAAAAAAAACATAGTGGAGAAGATAAGATAGAGGTCTGAACCCTCCTAAAAATACATTATTTATGTATATAAAAAGATTTTATCCAAAGAAGAGCAAGAGAACACAAAAATTAAGAAAAAAATTGGGGGGGGGGAAAGGGATGACGTAGGGTACAGAGGAATAAAGTTGTAACCATAGAAAATTGCAACACCTCAATAATAATAAAACATGAATAATCTGATTAGAAATATATAGAAGACAATAGAGACAATTCCCCAAATATGGCATCCAAATTGCAATCATATGAAGAAATACCCCAGATAATTACCTATAAGAATAATGCAAATTAAAACAACAATAAGATAGCAGCTCGTGCTGGCACTGATCACAAAATTAAAACACAAGCACACATAAAGAGGAAATAGCACCTGCTGGAGAGGATATGGAGAGAGTGGAATCTTCATACACTGCTGGTGAGGGTACAGAATCGCACAACTACTATAGGAAATAGTATGACTTGTCCATAACCCAATGGGAATAGAAATGTGATATGGCACAGCAATCTTGCTACTCAGTATGTGTTCCAAAGAAATAAATGACCAAACAGGAGCAGATCCACACACTGCTATGTTTATCAAAGCATTATCCATGATAGTAAAAAGACACAAACAATCCAAGTGTTTGCCTGTAGATCCATGGAGGATAAAACCAGAATGTTCCTTAGAGTGAGAATGGCGAGATTTCATCTCATGTATTTTGGATATGGTATCTCTGGAGAAGGACATAGGGCTTCACAAAGTGGAGGGTTAGCAGATAAAAGAGGAAGAACCTCAGAGACAGGAATTGACATGGTGGCTGAAGCAATGGAGGATGTAACAGCAATTGTGAGAAGGCACAGGACCAGGCAGTATTCTGCTCCATTCTTCCTATTGTTTGATTTTTAATACACTTAAAAATATATATTTGGGGCTTCAGATTTCAAGGTTATCTTCAGGCAGTAGCTTTAAAGGTGCATTCAGCCTTCATGGTTTCAGAAAGTCTGGAGTCCATGAGAATTTGAGATTCTGCTCTATAATTTCTTCCTTTTATCAGGATTCCTCTCTAGAGTCTTTGATCAAAATGCTTAGTGCTGATAGACCCAGCTCCATCCACTTCTGCTCTGTCAGCTAAGGAAGTTGTTCTTCATGGAGGAAATTAGTTATTTATTCCATTTCCTTTTTCTACTTCTGACTCTCCTTCTGCTGCTTCAGTGAATAGAGACCAACCATTGTGCCTAAGAAGACCATTTCCATCATAAGCATTAAAGTGAAAAGATTTTCTTCAACTAGGATCTAATATATAAGCTTATTGATATTAATTTAATTATACCCCCCC